>VIRR01000410.1:0-308616 GCA_008638375.1 Nyssa sinensis | reverse complement strand
ACACCATCTCACTCACATATGGTTCTGAGGCGGTCATTCCCGTAGAAATCGGTATGCCCACATGGAGAACAGAAGCCTTCAATCCGGAAACAAATCCGCTTCAGTTAATCGAGAACCTCGACTTACTTGAAGGAAAAAGAGAACAGGCTTCAATTCGAATGGAAGAATGTCAACGAAGGATGGCCAAAAGCTTTAACAAAAAGGTCAAAGGTAAAAACTTTGCCTTAGGTGATCTGGTTCTACGAAGAATCTTCCCAAATACCAAGGAGCCTACAATGGGAAAGTTGTCCCCAAATTGGGAAGGACCTTACCGAATTATAAAGATTAACAGGCCAACAACCTACTGGTTGGAAGATATGGAGGGAAAACTGATTCCCCGACCATGGAACATCGAGCACCTAAGACAGTATTATCAATAAAATTTTTTCTACCTTTCAGGTGATATCTCTTCTCAACACGGAAAATCTACCAACTTGTTCTGCCACAAAGGCCCCTACAAGCCTAAGCGCTGTAGGTATGGCTCCAAGAAAAGATACAGGTCTACCGACCTGGTCTTGAAATTCACTAAGGCCCCTACAAGCCTAAGCGCTGTAGGTATGGCTCCAAGAAAAGATACAGGTCTACCGACCTGGTCTTGAAATTCACCAAGGCCCCTACAAGCCTGAGCGCTGTAGGTATGGCTCCAAGAAAAGATACAGGTCTACCGACCTGATCTTGAAATCACCAAGGCCCCTACAAGCCAAGGTGCTGTAGGTATGGCCCCAAGAAAAGAGACTGGTCCACAGGCCTGACATCTAGCTCAGCAAGACCTCTGCTAGCTACGTACTATGGGTATGACTACAAGTAAAGATACCGGTCTACCGACCTGGTTTCAGGAAAACGTAAGATCCTTATCGACTTGGTTCACTTCAGATGACCACCAGGTTAGATTCAGATACTTGTGATCAATGAGAATAATTTTGTTCTATCTTTGATCCATATTCTTTGATTTATGTCCGAACTAAACAAATTTATTGATATCTGCTTATTAAAATGAACTGCTTCGATATTATGTATCAAAGGCATTCAGAGCTAGATTAAAACAAAACGAAACTCAAAACAGAGAACTGATGTTTTTCATTTCGTAAAATGACCAAGTACAAAATATAGCAAAGCAAAAATAAAAATTACATTAACCTATCTATTACAAAAATTTTTAGGGAACAGCTGACAAGGGTACTACGCCTTCTAAAACTTCATCTGGGGCTGGGACCTCAGGAGAGGTTGGTTGAGACTCAGCCACCTCCACTTCATCCAACTTCGAAATATCCAGATCTGGATACAAAACTTGAATTCGTTTAATGCATGACTGATAGCCGGCATCTGATAACTCCTTTCCCATGGACGTCAGGAGCCCCATCATACTGGCTTTGGTTGCCTCCTTTGTCGCCAACTTAGCCGCTTCAATCTTCATCAGTTCAGACGCCTCAGCCCCCTTGAGTTTGTCTTTTAACTCAGTTACACTCTCATTCAATTTAGTCCTCTGAGCTATCAGAGACTCAGTACCCTTCCTCGCTAAAGCAAGCTCTTTCTTGAGTTCTGTACACTGGGCATCCGACGATTTTAATCTTTCTCGTGAGGTTTCGAGCTCAGATTGTGCCGTTTTTAAAGACTCCTGACCTCTTTTTATGTCAGACTGAGCAGTCAGGAGTACCGCCTTTGTGGCCTTCAGTTCTGACTGAGTTGTCTTCAGCTCGGATTGAGTTGTCTTAAGCTCGGACTGAGCTATTTTGAGCTCTTCCTTCAGCCCACTAAGTTGTTGACATTGCTCATCACGATCCATTAGCATACCTACCGCCCGAAGACCCTGCAGAGTTGTGTAAGATTAAAAAAAAAAAAAAAAAAAAAAAAAAAAAAAAAAAAAACTTTACTTACCCTGGTATAACCTAGCATCAGGTCACCCAAAGTCCGTCTCGTACTTTGGTCTGGTAACCCCGGTGGGAGGGCCGCTTTTAACGCCCATTTTATCGCCTCGGTACCCGACGAGGCCTCAGAAGGATGCAGCAGGGTAGTACTGACTGTCTCTGGCTTGTCCGTCTGCTGAACCGGGGCCTTCTTCCTCGCCTCCCTCATCTCGGTCGGCGCAGGAACCTCGGTTGATTTTGGGCCCCCTTTTTTCGATGAAGGCTCAGTCGTCGACCTGACATCGGCACCATTATCTTCCTCGGGTTGCCTGACCTCCTCAGAGTTTGAAACGGCAGGACGGGAAGTCTCCCGCTTAGCTCGGGAAATCAATCTCCTCTTCTTCTTTGCTGGCTGGGTTTCTGGGGCTGCAGGTGGATCCCCAGCCTTTGCCTTCTTGGACGGAGGGCCACATGCCGATAGAAGGCTCTTCTTTATAGCCGCAGCCTCCTCCTTAGTCAACCCAGCCGCCATCAAATTCTTTGGAGAGAGAATCAAATAATGCGGCCGAAGAACTGGTTGTAGCAGACGTCGGTATCGCTCCTCGATCTCGGGAGTGAACTCTGCTTTCTTCCACCTCCTTCCGTCTGCAACAAAAAACATATAAGTTAAACTATTAGCTGTTTCAGTTATATTTGAACATATTGAACTCACAACCTATGAAACCTCCCAATACTCACCCTTTGGGCCGGAATGCCGAGGGAAAAGGCTCATTTGACCTTCGTAATCTTCTCGCTCCCAACCTCCTCCAACAAAGAAATACCATTTTTTCCACGTTTTGTTGGAGGATGGTACTGAATTCAGAGGTCTATACCTCTGATCGAAGCAAGTATAATAGAGGCCCTCAGCAGTCAGATGTTTTAGTTCCATCTGACTCCGAATTAGATCAAGGTCAATATGAACCCTATTCAGATGACCTAGGACCAGGAACGCTAAAAGTTGCCTCCAGCTATTTACATTAAGCTCGGCAGAGCAAATATTGTACCAAGTAAAAAACTCTATAAAAAGAGGGTGGAGAGGAAAACGAACACCCATCTCGAACCATTCGAGATAGGCACAGATTTCCCCCCTTTTTATATCTGAGGGACGATCTGTTGGTTTTGGGACCCTACAGCTTATATTTTTTGGGAAGCTAAATTTTTTCATAATTAATTTTAACACACCCTTCATTATGGCACTCGCCCCCTCTTCTCTAATAGATACATTAACCTCTCCGTCATCAGAATTTATAATGTTAACAGAGGAAGAGGAAGACATGGTTGTAAAAACTTGAGAAGGACCTCCTTCATCGAAGGTCCCTGGTTCGACTCTAACCTCTTCTCTATTTTGGTCAGACATGATCGATAGATAGAAACGAGAAGAGGAAGAATAAAAAGAAAAACAGAATCAAGAAGAAGAAGAATAAAAAGGACAAAGAAAAAGAAGAAGAGTAAGAAATTTACCAGGAACAGAAGAAAAACACGTTTTTAGCGAAGCACAAACTTGAAATCGCACTCAAAATCCTATTCCAGATCGAGAAAAATATTTGAAATCAAGAACGAATCCAAAAACTACATTAAGTCCATTAGTTTTGAAAAAATTTGTTATTAATGTTTCACGTTAAACGAAGCAAATATTCGTTCAAAATCTCGAAATAAACCCATTAAAAGTGAATGACGGCCATGTCATTAATTACTCCAGTTACCAAAGCCGCAAAATACGCTGTAATTATGCCTGACGGCTACAGACCCCTCGAAATACGATATAAATGGTGGTACACGTCACCCATTACAAAAAACCCTAAAGCCAGAGTTCTGTACGTGTTACAAAACCAAGGCTTCAGGGGGGAGTAACTGATACGTCACCAAACATCTGATTAATGACATTTGAACATGTGCAGTAAAGATAATTTGATTAAAAACTTAGATTGAAAAGCGTATACCGAGGTGTACATCGGTATACCTATCTCGGAACGATGGGCTGAATAAAAGACGAAAAAGAATGATGAAAGTCTCATCATTACGATGATACAGCCTGACAGGCGGTGAGCCCTAACCCTGCCAAAAATAGGTACAGGTTTGACAATCAATTCTACGGGTACACGTGTAAAGGGAGTCATACAACTTTAAATGTTAAGGTGAACAGGACGTCCACCGCTTGTCAGAAAAACCCACCGCCTCTCTATGCTATAACTTCCATGAAGAAGGCATGAAAGAGGGGCCCCCGCACACATTTTGAATGATTAAGTGATAAAAGAGTAAAAACTTTTGATCACAGAAAAAGAAAAACTGATTTAACCATCGGAGAGGTTACCACCGGAACCTTTCCCGGTGGCTTTTTATTAATTATCTCTTTTCAGGTTCACAGTGACGGATTATTCCATGACGAGCCCAAATTAGCTGCATCAATAGCAGTTTCAGATGCCATTGCACAAGATATTAGTGTTCTTTCCCACTTTTTGGAGAAGAAACAAGCTTTCTGCCAAACATCAAGCCTGGGATGTGCGATTTGCTGGAGGTGGGCCAGGAAGCATTATATACACATGAACCATGCCATGCTTCTCAGATACAGATCTCCCATGTGATGGTGAGCGGCTTCGGGCGGTTCTCGATCGAGACGAGATCTAGAGTTTTGTGGCCGTTCGGGGTGGTGATGTCAGTGTTGCCACTCTTCTCTGCGTCCTGCTGCTGCGGCACCACCTTGCTGGCTAGAATCGCACATCTGCTCTGCTAGTCGGTTCGGTTGCATTCAACGCCGCCGCAGAAATTAAAATTCGCGCTGGCTACCGCGGGCGAGGGGGGCTGATTCAACATCGCCGATCGTCCCCAATAGTCCCTTAATAATTTCCTCTAGCCCTCACAACTGCGATGATTTTTGGCGGTGATGGTAGTGAAATTGAAGACTCGATCTTGTGATTGGGAGGTGGTGGCTGCGCAATCTTGTGAAGAAGCTGAGGGTTTGCTTGGGCTACCTTGGCAGCGGCGATCGTGTGGTAGAGATCCGCGGGGATTTCGAGAGCGAGCCCATGAACTTTGCACTATTCTTTTATTTTAATTAGTCTTTATTTTGTCTTATTGTTTACCTTAGGACATTTTGGTAATTTCTCATATAATTAAAGGGATTTAAAATAAATATTTAATTAATTTCTGGGCCAATCCATAATTAATCAAAACTGTTGGAGCCATTTCAAGATTAACAAAAACTATTATGAGTCATTTTTCAATTTTAAAAACAATTTAAATAAACCCATTGGTTTAATTAGGTTCCAAGTGAACCAATTTCAAATAATGAAGAACCAATCGGTTCATTTGGTTCAATGCACTATGCTGATGTCATCATGACGTCAGCCTTACCCTTTTTTTATTTTTTTTAATCCTTTTAAGCCAAAACGACAACATTTTAAATAAGTGTTTTAAACCATTTTATAATTCGGTCGGGGCCTGACCCGAATCTGACCCGAGACCACGCTTTTCCGGCGACTCACTGTTTTCCAATTTTGACAAGTTTCTTTCACTGTTTCACTCCAAATTTTCTCTTATAGGTTTCTAGAATCCTAGGAAATATTTTCCCATTCCTAAAACACAACAAATCAAGCCCTTACACGTTTATTTAATTTTTCCCTCTCTAAACTGAAACTCACTGTTTCTCAATGGTTCTTTAACCATTTTTAGTGATTCAAGTTGCTACATGTTCCAATTTTAATGCTCTTTCGAGTTATGTAATTTTTTGAAGCTTTATTCAAGCTAGATCAAAAACTCAATTTTTATAAATTCGGGTCTTAGGGTACTTAGGGTTTTCTTAGCTCAAACCTCCTCATTTTTCTTCTATTTTCTTTCCTCTTCAACATAAAACACATGCATGCATATACAAATTCAAAAAAGAGAAGCTACACTCAAAAATAATTTCTTAGAGAGAGAATTTACCTTTCTCTCTTCAGTTTTCTTCTCTCTCTACTGCTTCTCTCTCTTCCTTCTTTCTTCTAGTTCCTTCTTTCTTCTTCTTCTTCTTCTTCTCTCTACAATTCTCTCTCTCTCTACCCGCACACAATACACACACATGGTTCTGGTTTCTCTTTATTTCTTCACACATATATACATATATATATATATTTATATATATATATATATTCTTTTAATTTTTGCATGAAACTTGATTGGTTAAAGTGTTAGTCCTATAAGGTGATGACACCCAGCTTTTTGCATGCAGACATATATGTATTTCATGGGATATCTACATATCATGTACGATATATACCACAAAAGTGCTTGTAGCCCAGCTGGAATTCTTTTTAGGGACTTATTCTTTTCCATGCACAAGTGCAAAGTTCAATTCTTGTTAGAAGCATTTTGCCCATTTTTGCTCATAATTTCTCTTTTTATGCCTTGTTTACCATTCTTGGTGGATTTCTTGAATTCCCAAAATTTTATTTTAATTATCATAAAAGTCTCTTGGAATTCCTGCAAGACTTTTGATTTTTGTACACTTCATCTATACGTTATAAATCTCATTTGATATATTTTATCGTGTCTTAATTATACCAAAAATCTATTATATTTATCAGAAAATTCTCGATTAATTTTTATTTCTTCCTCGTATACATGTATCACTTATTCATTCTCTTCATGTGTCGATTTCATAAATCGCGATCTTATCAAGTTTTCATTGTCTCGCCTTGATATATTTAAATGTATTTTAATTATTCTAATAGTCCCTCATAATTATCAAAATAATTCCGATTAAACGCGCTCCTGTCGTGCGTTATGATAATCTTGCTCAAGTGCACTAATCTTTCACTTTTACTTGTGTGTTAATCCTCGATCAACACTAGTCATGACTTCTGTCAAATCATGGCCCTCGACATTAAATTGTATTCTCACATCAGTCATCTTTAATTTCGAATTAATTATTTTCATCATTTATTCACTTGCTTTCGTTAATTAGTGTTACCCATAGTTATTAAGCAATTTAACTTATGATAACCGCCATTATCGTTAATTACTTTACTTAATTGGGTCGGGGTGTTACATCCTACTCCTCTTAAAATGCGTTTTGTCCTCAAAATTCAGACGTTCATATTTAGGAAGCTCTATTCTCTTTTCATGCCAATTTCATTATCATGGTTTCCTTTTTAATCTGTCTCTTGGACTTATCACTGGCATTTAGGACATCATATCTTCAAACAAGAAGATTTTTCATATAAGGTTCACAATTCTTTCGTATTCTTCTTTGTTTTGTTTAATAGTGATCTTGAAAGTCAAAGGTTTGACTTTTAACTTCCTCAAAACTTTAAACTCAAAGTCTCTAAATTATTGTAGTAGCATTTCAGTGCTTATTTCTTTAGTTCTTGGACTTGTGGCTATGGGTCTATTATACTTTCATTACTCACTCTAAGTCATCTTTTTAGTTACTTTGACTTTTTTCCCACTGTTACCAGTATTTTGACTAGTCCCACATCTAGTCGTCATATAAATCTCATTTGGTACTAAGTCCTGATTACATTAGCGTTCATGGTTTTCCAACTTCTGTTGGCGTCGTATGGTGCATCATGTGCCAGGTAAAGGTTTCTAGTACCTTGATCTTTTCTTATCTATTTGTTGTTTTAGTGGTGGTCATAGAAAGTTCGTGGTGTAACTAGACTACACCATTTTCATTGTTTGGAGAGTACCAAATTTCTTATTCAAGTACTTTAGTCTTTACTAAGGACAGAGTCCTTGATTGATTTACACAATTCCACTTGAATTCATATTGAGGCTCAAAATAATGATTGGGAAGGAAAGGATCAGATTTTTACCTGCCTGGAGCTTATACACAGCTTCTTTCCTCTCTGGCCACTTTCCTTTCAATTTCTCCCCCCCCCCCTTTTGTCACGAATGCTGCCTTGCATTCACTACATGCGTTCGATTGCATGATTTGCAACATCACCTGTTTAAGTCTTTTTTTGTCTATTAGACTTTATTTGATTATGACAAATACCGTATTCCCTTTTTGCATTTTCGGCGACATATTTCCTTGTTGTGTTCATAAGTATCCTTTGGTTCGTGTAAGGACAGTTTACTCATGTGTTCTTTGTATTACAAAATTTCTCCCATACAAGGGTAACTTAAATTTATTCATAATATTTTTTTGTGATTTTCAATCATGTGTCAAATTCTAAAGGTTACTCAAGTTGAAGATTTATCAATCCCCTTTCATTTCATTGCATATATTATTATTTTTTTGTACTAACTCATTGGCATACCAATTTTTATTTTTGAATTCGTATGCATTCATTTCTTTATGAATTAGATAGGTTGAGGAACTTAGTTCCTCCATTTCTTTCAAATTATCGGTCGGTACGAATACCCTTTATTTCTTGCTCAAAATTGAGCTTTTCATAGATTGCGGTTTCCTATTCCTTCATAGGTTAGAGTATAGTAGGTTTATTTAATTTATTTCTTCTTTAAGTCTCTGTAGACTTACTAAAGATTCTTAGTGTAATACCCCAAAAATCTGACACGGCTTAGAGTGTACACGGATTTAATAAATATAAATTACGTGACGTTAATGATTTAAAATAACTCAAAATACAGCAAGTCATGAGTGAATTAATTATTAGAAAATATAAAAATAAATAATTAAGATAATTGAGTCTCGGCTTTATTGCAAATTTACTGGCATTTTGTAATATAATATTTTATGAAATAAAATATTAATACAGTAAAAATAAATATACATAGCAGATTGTATATATAAGATTATATATATACTATAGAATATTATAATCTAAAAGCTTCCAATGGAAGCTACTGGAAACTGAAATAAGAAAAGAAAAGAAAGCAAATGAGGTAGCCATGTTGGGCACATGAGAGGCATATATTATATATATAGGTATATAAAAATAAAAATAAAAAAGAAAAAGAAAAGAGAAGCTTCTTGAAGAAGCTGGAAACATGACAAAAAGAAAGGCTGGCATATCGGTGGATATAGGGTATCACATATATGAATATATATATATATATGAAAAACAGAAGGAAGGAAGAAGCTTGAAGCTTCTAGAGCACCAATTGCTCTATTCAGTAAAACAGAGAAAAGTAATAGAAGCCACTAGAATGAGAGAGGAAGTCAGTTGGTAGGAAAATTAGAGAGGAAGAGAGAATTCTCTATTGGTGCGACTGATATATATCTGTGTGTGGGTGTTAAACGAATCAAGAAAGAGAGATTAGAAGAGAAAGAGTGCAAAAATTGGAGAAGTTGCGGTAGGGGGATGGATGTTGGAAGACCTAATGCCATCGCTGTGATGAAATTGGAAAAAGGAAATTTCAGCAGCGTGTTGGTGTAGGGAAAATTGATTTAGCCAAAACCAGTAGCAAAAAGTGTAGCGGTACAACAGGTAATGTGTGTGTATGCGTGAATGGTGCAGCAGGTATATGTGGGTGTATATGTGTAGCGTGCAGGAAGGATGGCTGCTTTAATCAGTTCAGGCGTTGGGTTTCTTGTGTGTGGAGGTTGCGGTCTTATGGCTCGGAATTGCATGTGATGTTGCGGTTTTTTTTGGGGTTCCTCTATTCTGCGCTTTCAATTGAGAACAGGGGTTGTTCATGGAGATTGTTCTGAATAATTGGTGAGGAAAATAAATTAAGAAAGAGAGTGAGAAAATAGAGGAAGTGAAGGGCAGTAACGGTGGAGCAGTTGGGTGCCACAGAAGTAGGGACGTTGGAGGCTTGGGGTTTGATTTAATCACTCTAAGCAGCAGTAGCGGTTGAATAGTGATCTGATTGAGGTTGGGTGATAGAGATTTTGGCAGTAGATGATGAGACGCTGAACAGAGTCTATTATAGACGGTCTCAAATTCAGGTTGGAGTTATTGATTAATTTGTTGAATGGATTTTGCTTTGAATGGACCGATGATGGCTGTAGCAGAGATGTTGACCAAGATGCAAACCGTGTCAAGAATCGGGATTGTTGGTCAAGTTCTGCGGCTGGTGTTATGGGTTGCTGCTACGGTTTTAAGCATTTTGGGTCTCTTGGAGTATTCTGATAATAGTGAAACTGAAATGGGAGAGCAACAGGTGGAGGTATATATGTGTAGGTATGGGTGCCGCAGAACTGCTAGATTGGGTGATTTGAAGGTAGCAGTTTTACGGGATAGATGAAACTGCAATGAAGCTTTAAATTATGCAAACGAAGAGCAGAAATTCAAATTTCAGAGACGTAGCTATTGGGCGTTGAATCTGGTATACCAACACATTGTTCTTGTTCATTATAGAGATACTAATGAGGGAAGGCACGGTTATGTATTCTTTTCACATTTGTTAGCAGCATTCCCCTCTATTTTCAGTCAGAGTCCCAACTCTTATACTGCTCAACATCCAAGTTTTATAGGAGTCATTAGTGAATTATATGAACCATATCAGAGTCTTTCGAGTCTAGGCTCTATAGAATTTAGCTTTGATGTGGTCATCAAGAGTAATGGGATGGATGTTGCTAAATTACAAGCTGTAGAGTCAGCTGCAAGCTGAAAGGAGGTACCAAAGAGAAACTCGATTCTCATATTAGTGGTGTGAGACAGCTAGGACACAGGATGACACCAAGCAAGCAGAGAAGTTATTGTTCGTTCATCTAGAGGGTTGATTGAGCGTGGAACTTTATTCAAAACTTAATGGCCATCCTTTGGGATGTTATTATCTGTTATGATGGCACGATAAGGAATGTATGTAGTAATTCGAATCCAATGGTACCAACATCAAGTAATTGTTCCTTCTACATCTCTACTCCTATGTTAATGCAATATTTGTTAACAAGATGCTAAATTATAACTTGCCATGATTCTTAACAAATGTGACATCTTTTATGGTTTTGGGGTTGATAGGCAATAATGATAAATTTAGTTTGTGCCTAGCAAAATTATAATCCCTTGCTTAAAAAAATTAAATAGGTGCTCAATAGTTAACGATAGAGTCCAAATGACTTATATCGTAACCCCAATAGCTACTAAGCTTAATTAAGGAATATAATAATCTTAGTTGAAACCTAGTGAGAGGATAGCAGGTCATTAGACTATCTTAGGCAATCTGATAGACGCCTAAGGTGATGAATAATATATGAATGGTTAAATTCTGATATGTCTGTAATTAATGATGATTATTCAAGATGATGATTATTGAGGAAATGCATGGAAGTACCTAATGCATCTGGGAGATATCTGTGAATGGAGATAAGCATAAGTTTGGGAGTAACTCGGACTCCTGACTTGGTGTATATTTTCTGTATGCTATACTACTTTATATACTGAACTGCTTTATACTCTGTACTGTTTTAATGCATATGTTTTAATGCATACTCTTTAAATTGCATTACATGTGGCAAGATCCTATCCTGCTTCTTGATATCTTCTGTTCTGATTTTGTTGGAGTCTGTTGTTCTAACTTCTTTATGCTATTGGAGTCTGATTCGTGTTTATCTTGTTATGTTGAGTCTGTCTTGGGCCCACTACGGGATTGAGTATATTAGTAGATGGATAGCTGGCTCTGTGGGACGCCCAGAACTCAGCATCCGCTCAATCCTATTTGATCTGTTCCGCTCTGATACCGACCCCAACCGGTAGTGTGCTGTGGGGACATGGGCCTCCATGTGTGGGGTGGGTGACTGACGGATTATCTTGTGCGGCATCCCACACTGCCTGGGGAAGGTTCAGGCACTTTAAGCTATATCCGTTCTATTTGAGTTGTATCTGTTCTACTTGAGCTGCATTGTTCTATCTGAGTTACATTTGAGTATGCATATATATATATATATGAACTGGTTTTGAAACCCATGGCAGGAACCTATGTTACTCACTGAGCTTGTTTAAGCTCATTCCATTTATTTAACATTTTTCAGGATATAACTCCATTAGATTAGAAAACACAAGGACATGATTCGTGTAGACTGAAAGGCATTCCCAAGTGAAGATCTGATGGCAATAAAATGTGGAGACTTGGGTTCTGATGGGTTGACTCTAGCTATTCAGGTGAGTGTGATGATATAGTTGACTTATCCATGTACAAGAGATATGTAGGGACATGGTTGATGGTAATGGTATTCCAGAGGGATTAGATATGCTTTGTGTTCTATGTCTGGTTGTGGATGTGATTTGTGGCTTAGAGTTATTAATTGTTTGATTATAGACTTGCTCTGTGGTACATACCTCTAATTGTGGTATATTGATGAGTTACGTTCCCGAGATAAAAAGGTTTTAATTTTCGCTGTTCTGACCCTACATTTGGAATGCAATTCATCGTAAAGTTTAGAAGTTTTCCTTTGGTTGGTCGCATTGTCGGTCGGAGACTGGCAAGGCGGCTAACTGGCATCACATCTTTCGCATCCGCGTAGGGTGGGGTGCGGGATGTGACACTTAGGGTATTCTTTTACCCTAGTCACCAATTCTTCATATGACAGTCTACTTTTTGAAAGTATTCTTAACTGTGATATTATATTTGGTTCTCCTTGAACCTTCCACATCAATTTGAACAGTTCAAATCTCAAAGTCTTATGAATTTTTAACTTATAGCCATTATTTTGGTTTCCTTACCTTTGCACATAAAGGTTGTTCAAGTGTCTAGCTTTTCATACTCATCATCATATTCAGTTTTCATCACATGTTACATTTTTCCCTAATCATTATTCAATTCTAATGAATTTGTTCTCTTACAGAACTTATTTAACTGTATAAGGAGTACCTTGTTCATCCTGTGACTTCAGAGCCACACAATGAGATGATTAGTCTTATCTGTAACCAAAGATTTAATAGCATATTAGCACTTATTCATTTGCAAGTACTGCTATCCACAATCTTGTCTATTCTGGACATCATATCATATTTCAAAATTGCTTAAGCAAATTAATCATCTCATCATTATTGATATTACATTTGACCTTTAAAGTTTACCAAAATTAATTAAGGTTTTCCCACCATGGAAGTTCATAACTTCCTTAGCAGCACAATTTTAGTTATCTTTACTTTCTGCCTCAATTACAATTTTTCTCATGGTACTTTAAGGAATATGTACCTTTTTTATTATAGTCATTGTCTTCACGAGTTTTTCTAAGCTTTTTACTACAAGTTCAGTCTCTTTATCATTAGATTACAATGATCCTCAAAAGTTATTCAGAGTCATCAATTATTTACCCTTTGAAATAAACTCAACTAACTTGATAGAGTATATCACCCACAATTGGGTCACATCGTCACCTAGATCAACAAGATCCATTGAATTTCCCAAATGATCATTCATCATGTATCAGTCTTCTTTTAGAACCATCATATTTCATAATGTTAACTTTGACAATCTTGCTTATTGAGTAATTGACTCCCAAGGCTTTATTTGTCTTTACCCTATTAGGGTTTATCTATGACTCATTCAAGAATCCTCATATTTCTGATACATCATCATTCCACCTGGAGTCTCAAACTTCTCATGTCACTATCCATTAAGTCTTCTGTAGACTATCTCTCTATGGATTTATTGTCAGATCCACTAACTTCCCAAAATTTCACAATCCCAACTCTATGTCACCCTATATCTTCCAAAAGAACATTAACCGTTACCCTTGTTCAGACTATAGTTTCCCATAATCCACTGATCAATTCACGTCTTAATTATTCAAGAGTCATCAACCTCGACACTGGTACGATTCTTCCTAAGAATTCCTAACCTTTGCCTTTAAGCATACTGTTATCTCCCAAAATTCACTATGCATTTGATCATCTCAATCGCCTAATAATCATCAAATGCGGTCATGGTATAGTCTTTCCCAAAGACCATTAACCTCAGTACCTAGACACGCTATCATCTTTCAAAATCACCGATCATTTAATCACCTAAATCGTCCAATAGTCCTCAAATCCAATGTTGGTATAATCTCTCGCAAAGAATTATTAACCTACTAGCTCTGATACCACTCTGTCGCGACCCGAAACCTACCCCAGGCGGATTAGGGCAACGACCAATACTGCCATTCGAACAGGCCGTACAAAATCAAATGAATTGCACAATAGTGATAAAAAAATTTCTTCTTTTTTATTAAATGTGGAAGCTACACATGCAACTCATCTAATCACAAACCGAACTCCAACAACCATCAATTAGAATATCTCTAAGTACAATTTTGATCATTATGAACCACCATTTAAGTCTGACATCATTACTAAGGTTACAATATCACAATACTTAATATTAAGATCAACCTTACAAAATATATGTTCAAATTATGACTTGGAGTTTTATAACATCACTATTGTTTGCAAGCACATCACTAGCTCCACTAGTTGCCTCATCGCATTTCCTCCCATTTGGTGCTACTTGAAAAATTGTTATAAATATGAAGTGAGCTAACTTAGCTCAATAAGTAAATTCCCTTTGCTCTACCATGGGATAGGGTTAGTTTGCTATCACTACCCGTAACCTAGCCTATGCGGATTATGGGGATGCGACCACCATCCTTCGACCCGGGGGCCGGCGGGTGGGCCAGAAGTAGCAGTGTCGGATGGCGATGTGGCCAGGATTGTAGTTGCGGAAGCGTAAAAAACTTTTTCTCTCCACACATCCGCTCGGAACTGCCGCTCTTCAGAACGGTACAAATAACATACATACAGAGCTTACTAAAATTTTTAAAGTTATACATATTACATGTCCATTGTCCCTACGGACTTAGTTACATAATTGTCCAAAATTACATTGCTACAAAATTTGATCAACTATGGGTCTTAATATTCCCAAAATTTCTAATTTATATGCGGAGCTCCTAACGCCCTCCCTTAGTACGAGCAAGGCTCTCAACCATCTTCATCAGCTGAAAGAGTTATAGGTAACAAATCCATATGAGCTTTATAAAAAGCTTGTGAGTAATTCTAGTACCTTGTCATGGGTTTTCAACTGGTGTGGGTTAGTTATAAGAGAGTTCATAAAAATAGTCACTACCAATTGCATGTATACTTTAGATACAGAGCACATGAATCTTAAAACAGATAGCATGAAACATTCAAGGCATTCAAGTTAGGCACTTATTTCTTCAAATACAAGATACAGAATTTTCAAAACAAGTAACATGAAGTAATTAAAGCATTCGAGTAAAACAAATATTTAATGTATAAAAAGTACAAGAATCTTCAAAAACACGTAACATGAAGCATTTAAAGCATTCGGGTGAGGCATGTAATATGTAGTGGAAACGTTGTAAACATGTACAAGGTAGCCATTAGGTGGCCAAAAGTGTTTAAACCATTGACTTGTTAACAGGATGAATAAAATCCTTTTCTCGTAATTAGAAGGGCATGACCCTTTATCATTTTAAAAGCAGGACCATTTCTTTTAAAAACCCTTCTCATGTAAATGGGGGCTCAAAAACCTTCTATCATTACTTATGGAAACATAAATCTTTTGTCCATGAAATCAGAAAATGTAATCACGTTTAGAAAAATGGGGGATAAACCTTCTCCCATTTCTAAACGTAACATCTTTTCATTTTTAACAGAAGAAGTCATTTCGAACCGGACTTTAGTTTTACTTCTCGTGGAGATATCTCATGCCTCGGGGATAAACCTTCTATCGGGCATTTTTTGTTTTCTCGTATGTGAGTCCCGAATGGCCTCACGAGCTCATGTTACTTATGCACAAATATCTTGCATTACCAGTTCGCAAACATGAGGTATTTAAAAAAAATACTTCTTTACAAATAGATGTTATTCAAGAGCATTTAAACATAACCACCCAGTAGTTGCTTTTCAAAAGCATGTAAAACATGTCTTCTTCAAATAGATGCTTTTCAACAGCATTAAAACATAACTTCTTAAAATAGATGCTTTTCAACAGCATTTAAAACAAACTTCTTCAAATAGATGCTTTTCAAGAGCATTTAAAATATTTCTTCTTCAAATAGATCCTTTTCGAGAGCATTTAAAATTTATGAATATTTTATCAGAGTCTTCAGAATACTTGGAATATAAAAATTCAGAACATTTAAGACATAAGATTCAGAGTATTTAATCACAATGTTCAAGAATATTTAAAACATAGCTAAAATGGAAAAATATTTACTTTTAGAGATGCATTTAATAAAATTTGAATTTCACTTAGACATGCTGGAATATAAACTTACAGAAAGTCAGCAATATAAACAAGCTAACTTGTATGTCAAGATAGAATTTAAAAATGGAAGCAATAATACAGTTGAAAGATGAGTCATGTAGATATAAAAATTTTCAACTCAAAATACTTTAGGAATTTGACTTTAAAACACTTCAGAATTCATGGAGTTAAAACCTCCACTTCAAAGTACAGGATTACTCACCTTTGTCATTGGGGTTGGCACTATTGGTGTGCCTTCCCTTTTCCCTTCTAATTCCTAAGAACAATTTATGAAGAATTTAATTAATTTCATATTTAATTTAAATTACCACCTATTTGGTGTTCTTAGTTTATTTTTAGACCCGATGAATCCTAATTTCCTAAGATAGGTCTTATTTTCATTAAATTGGACTATTAGGCGTAATTTAATAAAGTTGTACTTTCACGTGTCTTATTTTTCATTTACTAATTTAATAATATGGACCTCACCGTTGGGTCCAAAATGTCGAAGAAAGTCAATTTAGACCCTCTCGGACTTCTATTTGGCTTCAGGCATCACTAAGGGTAAAATGATAATTTTGTATTTCAAGTGTCTTAATTTTTTAGGATTCCATCTCGTAAAATGGGTCCAGAATGTAAAAAATAGTTAAAATACTCTACTTTTTTATTTTATTTAGGTAACAGGATAATTTACAATAATTAAATTAATTTAATATTATATATATTTCTGTTAATGTAATAACACATGTGCCACGGTGGCACAGTGGTCATGTGTTTAGACTTAGGTTTCTCACTGTGCGAGAGGTGCAAGGGTCGAATCTGGGGAGCCGCAGCTCCCCTTTATTTTTCTTGTAATTCAGTTGCCAAACAGCAGATAGAAGGCAAGACAATGATAGGGTATCCCTGGTCTAAACATGGGTATTAAATCAGAGCCCTAACCTCGTAACCAAACAGCCTCGTTTAGTTTTAAATTAAAAACCTAAGGCCTAAATGACGCAATCCCAGTAAACCAAATGTGCGATTGGGCAGGTTCCGACCTGAACCCAAACCTGAACCCGACCCCGAACCCGACCTGTCCCTGTTCACCTTCTTCCCCATCACCCTAACATTGTTGCCCTAGCTGCAGGTTTTACAAAAATCTTATTTCTTGACTTTTGGGTTACTCTTTTCCTCTACTTTCAATTCCTATGGACTCCTAAGACATTAAGTAGGGTTTTGGCGTTGGTTTGGGAGCTCGAATTAAGCTCAAAAGCTCCTTTAGGGTTTTGGTACTTCTTCAGTTATAGGGTTCATACATGGTCATTTCTTGACCAAAACTTATGGGGTTAAGCTTGTTGTGTTTGTCTCATCATGGGGGTTCATCTTGCGATCACAAAAGAAGTTTTAGGTTTGTTTGCAAGAATGGGTTTTCAAAATCATGACTGTAACTTGAGATTTAGGGGTCTTCTCCAAGGTTTTTAGGTCGCGGGCTAGGGTTTTTGTAACCCTTGTGAGGTCTATTTTAAGTCTCTATCAACTAAACTTGGATTAATTCCAATTGGGTTAGGCCTACTTCTTGGAGGTCCATCAATGGCAGGTTTCATGTCAGGGCAATTGTTTTGGCTCTCTTAGGTCTCATTTTCACTTTCAAACTCCAATAGATCACAAACAATGCCATGCATTTACTTGATTTGCATTCAAAAGTGAATTACAAGAATTTTTTTAAAGAGAGAAAAGCTTTAGGTTTTGGTATTTTATTTAACAATGAGTTTTCCTTCCTCTTTAGGTTTGGTTAAGGGCTTCTAGGCTTCAGACATACATACACGGAGCTTGGTCCTTCATTCTTCTTCTTCTTCTTCTTCTTCTTCTTTCTCTCTTTACCTCACTCTCTCTCTCTCTACCCACCCTCACACATGCACACACTTCTGATTTTACGCATATCACATTTATATATATATATATATATACATACATATGCATATATATATATATATTTATATATTTCATTATAGTGCTGATGTGTTGCATGTATTCTCATTGGTTGTGATGGGTGGTGGGATGGGCTTTTATATAGTATGTATATATATCTTATGAGATATATAGCACAAAAGTGCTTCTAGCCCAATTAGTTTATTTTTTGGGTTTAGAATTCTTCTTAATTTTTGGTCTTAGGATCAAACCTTTAGGACAACACTTTTGGCCCATTTTCTTTCATTTTTCCGTCTTATACCTTGTTTGGCATTTTTATATTTTACCCTATTTTTGTTTCTGCTTTATTTATATTTTTCTTCTAGTGTACTTGTATTCTTATTCACTTCCTTGATGCATCGATTTCACAATTCGAAGTCTTGTGAATTTTGATTATTTTCTTTGTGTGTCGACCTCGATAATTAAGGTCCTATTATTTTTTGTAGCTTTTATTTTCTTGGTTTAGTTTTCTTAATTATTATTTTACTTTATAAGGTCTCTAATATTTAATTGGGGACTTAATTTTCATTAATTAGGTCGGGGTGTTATAAAAATGATATATAATAATAGCCAATCACAAAGGAAAGTAGATCAATCAAGATGACCCATGGGCTAAAAGGCATATCCCAAGCAATATGAATAAGGCGACATAAGCAGTTTAGCAATTCAATAATAGGGATTTAGCCTATATAACAATCAACTGCCAAATATCAAAGGATATCACAAAATGTCAAATCGAGTCCAATTATAGGCTTGCAAAGCATATCAATAGCCAAAGAGTGCATCATCAGATTATGATTCAAATAAAAGATATGAGATACTAACATAATAAATGTTGTCAATCAAAAGGGCCCGACTATCCTCAAAAGCACTCATTTAGGTTCATCCCTTAATTGGGTTTCTGAATAGCTCTAGAGCTCTTAACAATATCATAGCCTCCATGGACTAGTGTTGGGCATCATACCCAATCACCGACTCGTAGGTCCACATCAGCATCTCTAGAATCAGGATAGACGTTGTGACGAACATAACTCCTGGCACTCATAATAATATCATGATCAGCGAAATTCCACAAGGAATGTACATATACATGGAATATCAAATTCTCAACAGTGAGAAACATAATAGTTTTTCAATATCCAAATCAAAGGTATAGAAATGTGCAAGCAATCACATCAAGATATTGCCAATTGAATTCTCAACATATCCACAAGGAAGAACAAGTATCAAATTATGGAACCAATAAATGTCAGGCATGTATAAGAGTACAAATTGGTAGCTTCGAGAAAATATAATTGTGACATGGCAAAGAAAATACAACATATTATAGTTTGGGTTTACTTACGTTAGGTTTTTAGCATCGCATTCCCATACAGGTACCATAATAGTTATCCCATAGTTGTCTTTCCATTTTTCATCATTTGGGTGATCCTATAATCACGGATCAAAAATACATTGCATAATGAATTAGTATTCATCCTAATCCCAAACATTGTTATTCAGTGTTTTAAGTTCCTTTGAACTTAATCTATTCAATTAAGGGTCTTCAAATTCCCCATTTAGGGTTCTCTGATGCCTTATAACTTATTTGGCCCTTCAAAGGCAAATTGGTAATTTACACTTTTTAACGTCCCATATTTATCGTACACGATTTACGTATTCAGACTCTATTTTGAGTCTATTTGGTGCTGATATCATTTACGTGGACTTATTAACTTCATTTTTATACTCCCAAAGACGTATTCATTATTTTCTAGTTTATTACCGAATCTTATTTTCCTCAAAGGGACGTCACCATCAAGTCCAAAATATTAAATATAATTAATTTAGGTTTTTCGGATGTTAATTAGCTTATTTGTGACTTACATTAAACCTATGAGAATTTTTGTAATTTTATACTATCGCGCGCCATATTTTTCGATACTTTGTTTACTAAAACAAACTTCACCATTGAATCCGAGACGTCAAAGAAAGTCAGAATATGTCGCCTTTAACATTTAACTGGCTTTTGGATTACTAAGGGTAAAATGGTAATTTTGACATTTCACATGTCTATTTTTTCGGGACTTCGTTTCACAAAACGGATCCCGCTATTAGGTCCTGAATGTCCCAAAATGTTAAGGTGCGTATTTTTACAGTCATCGGGGTTCGATTGGTCACTTAACTAACCATTAGGACATATTTGAAATTATTCTAGTTTGCCCTTTCATATTTTTTGGGATTTAGTTTCATAAATCGGACTCCGCCATTGAGTTTAGAGCTCCAAAAAATATTAGGTTGCACTATTCTTTTATTTTAATTGGCCTTTATTTGGCTTATTTTTAGCCTTAGGAAATTTTGTTAATTTTTCATATAATTAAAGGGATTTAAAATAAATATTTAATTAATTTCTGGGCCAATCCATAGTTAATCAAAACTGTTGGGGCCATTTTGCAATTAACAGAAACTATTGGGGGTCATTTTACAATTTTAAAAACTATTTAAATAAACCCATTAATTTTATTAGGTTCCAAGTGAACCGATGCCAAATAGTGAAGAACCAATCGGTTCATCCGGTTCAATGTACCCTGTTGACGTGATCATGAGGTAAGCCCTACCCTTTTTATTTTTTAATCCTTTTAAGCCAAAATGACGACGTTTTAAATAAGTGTTTTAAACCATTTTATAATTCGATCGAGGCCCGACCCAAATCCTACCCGGTGCTGTTCTTTTTTCCCATTACTCAGGTGAGGGTTCCAGTAGCCTTCTCCAACGAGCCACACTTTTTCGGCGACTCACTGGTTTCCTTTACTGTTTCACTCCCACTTTTCTCCTATAGGTTTCTGGAACCCTAGGAAATATTTTCCCATTCCTAAGAATGGCAACGGCGCGGGTTTGGGGCGGGGTGACCCTTCCCCAACCCCGATCCCATTTATATTTTTCACCCTCGACCCTACCCCGCCCCGTTTAAAGGTTTATCCCGATCCCATTTATATTCTCCGACTTCACCCCGCCCTGCCCCAAACCACGATACATATATTTTTTTAAGTAAATTAAAACTTTTATTTTGATAAGTAAATTATTTTTTTTTGCCAAAATAACTAATACAAAAGAAAATATATGAATGTGATATTAAAAACCTTAAAACTAATTTTATAAATGTTATTTATTGGTAAATAAAGTGTATATAAAATAAATAAAAAAACTTAATTTATAAACGAGGCAGGGTGACTATCCCCCGAACCCAACGGGGTTTTAAAAGCCACACCCCAACCTCACCGACCTCGTTTATGAGCACCCCATACCCGTCCCATTAGGGGCGGGGCGAAGCCCTGACCGAGATAGGGCAAATTGCCATCCCTACCCGTTCCTAAAACACAACAAATCAAGCCTTTACACATTCATTTAATTTTTCTCTCTCCAAACTGAAACTCACTATTTCTCAATGGTTCCTTAACCATTTTTAGTGATTCAAGTTGCTGCGTGTTCTAATTTTAATGCTTGTTTGAGCTATGTAATTTTTTTGAAATTTTATTTAAGTTAGATCAAAAACTCAATTTTTCACAAATTCGGGTCTTAGGGTTCTTAGGGTTTTAATAGCTCAAACCTCCTCATTTTTCTTCTATTTTCCTTACTCTACAGCATAAAACACATGCATGCATATATAAATTCAAAAAACAGAAGCTACACTCAAAAATAATTTCTTAGAGAAAGAAGTTACCTCTCTCTCTCTCTCTCTTCAGTTTTCTTCTCTCTCTACTACTTCACTCTATTCCTTCTTGCTTATGGTTCCTTCTTTCTTCTTCTTTCTTCTTCTTCCTTTCTCTACAATTCTCTCTCTCTCTCTCTCTCTCTCTCTCTCTCTCTCTCTCTACCTATACACAATACACACATATGGTTCTGGTTTCTTTTTATTTCTTCACACACAATATATATATATATACAACACACACACACACACACATATATATATATATATGTATATATATATATTTATATTTTGTTTTTTAATTTTTGCATGAAAGTTGATTGGTTGAAGTGTTGGTCATATACGGTGATGACACCCAACTTTTTGCATGAAGACATATATGTATTTCATGGCATATGTACATATCATGTGGGACATATAACACAAAAGTACTTGTAGCCGAACTGGTATTCTTTTTAGGGACTTATTATTTTCCTTGCACAAATGCAAGGTTTAATTCTTGTTGGGAGCATTTTGCCCATTTTTCCTTATCTTTTCTCTTTTTATACCTTGTTTGGCACTCTTGGTGCATTTCTTGAATTTTTAAAATTGAATTTTAATTATCATAAAAGTCTCTTGGAATTCCCACAAGACTTTTAATTTTTGAACACTTCATCTGTACATTATAAGTCTCGTTTGATATATTTTATCGTGTCTTAATTATACCAAAAATCTATTATATTTATTAGAAAATTTTTGATTAATTTTTATTTCTTCCTCATATGCATGTGTCACTTATTCATTTTCTTCATGTGTCGATTTCATAAATCGAGATCTTATCAAGTTTTCATAACTTTCACTGTCTTGCCTTGATGTATTTTAATTATTCTAATAGTCCATCATAATTATCAGAATTATTTCGATTAAATGCACTCTCGTCGTGCGTTATGCTAATCTTGCCCAAGTGCACTTCATGCACTAATTTTTCACATTCACTTGTGTGTTAATTCTCGATCAACGCTAGTCGTGACTTCTATCAAATCATGGCCCTCGGCATTAAATTGTATTCTCACACCGGTCGTCTCTAATTTAGAATTAATTATTTTCATCATTTATTCCTTTGCTTTCGTGTTTACGAATCACTAGTAATAACTAGTATTACCCATGGTTATTAAGCAATTTAGCTTATGATAACTGCCATTATCATTAATTACTTTACTTAATTGGGTTGGCGTGTTACAAATTTTGTACGGCCTATCCTAGTGACAATGTCGGTCACCGGCCTCTAATCCTCATAGAATGGGTTCCGAGTCATGATAGACCACTTCATTATCATCCTTGTCATGTTTAACTTCCAAAGTATTTCAAAATTTTGACCTTATCTTCATACTTTTTTTAATTCTTCTAGAGTCACGAATATCATAACTATAATCTTTCATACTTTCTTCCACACAATCATTGTTTTCATGCTATACCTGATCATAGAACAATCTTAGCAATCATTTGTCTCCATAGTTCTTATCACAACCAGGGTCCTAAAGACCTAAATAGTGATGTGAAATCAACATAGATCATTTATAATTCAGTTCACATAGTTAATCAAGTCAATAGAAGTCAACTCGACTTCTGGAGACTAAGTTTGACCAATGCACTGTCACACTATGGCATGGAAATTTAAGTATTTGAAATCTTTGGAATTAGCCTTACAAAAGTCCCAATAATTATTCTTTAGGTATTCAATAGTCTAAAAATAATTTTTTTATAAATTTTAGCTAGAAGGTAACCCACCCAATTAGCTATGATCCAAGGCACTATTTTCATAAAAACAGAAATTTTGTTCTAGAGAAGGGGAGTTGACTTTTTATTCTTAGGGAATTAGGTCTTGGGACTATTTTTATTGGTTCCAAATGGGGGGTACTTCCTTATTTACATTATAATGTCTTAAATAAATGAAAACAATTTACTTAAATGACATTTAACACAAATAAGGTATCCACCAACAGTGTTGTCTATGCAGCAGAGTGCAGAGAAAAAATTGCATTCTGCCCATTTTAGTCGACTGTCCAGTCGACGGAGTCTAGTTTTCAGTCGACTGATTCTCCCATTCAGTCGACTAAAACTTATAGATTTTTGTGTTGTTTAACTTCTATTAATTACAGTCAACTAGTCCTTTCATTTAGTTGATTGGTTCTTCCATCTAGTCAATTGAAAGTTTGGGAATTTTGTGTTATTTAGGTTCTGTTAATTCCAATCGACTAGTCCTTCCATTCAGTCGACTGAATTAGTCGTCCAACACTTAAACATGTTACTTTTCTGAATTTTCCATTCCACTTATTTTTTTCTCATACCTTCAACATTCTTTTCCCTTTTCTTTGTCATTCATTTTACAATCCTATATCAAAGCATGCATTCCACAATTCATAGACCCATATGCTCATTCAAGAATCGAGTTTCATACCTAGAATTCCATAAGAGTCAAAATATAAGTCAAGTCCCTTGTAATGTTTACATCACCATCAAGCTTCCAGTTTATATACATTTAATATACAAAATACCTAGTCTATTCCAAGGGAACATACATTCAAACAAGTTTTCAAAAAGGAGTAATGATGCACAAGTTAACAAAAGGAATGGATCTCTTCCAAAATAGCATGGTAGTGGTTTTTCAACTCGCAACCGTTTCTTTACCCATTTTTGCATCTAGTATGGGTTAGTAAAACAACCATTGTAGGAGAAATCTAAACAGAGGTAAGAAAATGCGGTGTCACGAGTGTTTGTGCACGGAGGGATATCACACGGATACCACTCAATGTCCGAAGTCATGAATTACCTAAAAAGAGGGGTTCAATAAGTAAGTCTAGAATTAAAAATTTATTTCGCGTTAATTCTAATTCTTGGTTAATTACAATGATGAAACAATCAATCAACAAATCACTCAACATGATTAATCCAATGTTTAAGCCCTTCCACCAATGAATTCACCAAGAATCAACCAATTCAACATTCACCAAAATTAACAACTAAATTAATTTTATATTAATTTTCACAATTCAATTCAAAATCAACTAAGTTAACAATTTCTTAAATCTTTTACTAAATTAAGTTTTTCAAGTATCTCATTGAATGTACAATTATGAAATCATGAAAAACTCAATTTCTCCAATAAAGGAGAAGCAAGTCAAATCAAGCATTTAGTATACTGAAAGAGAATGAGAGAAAATAGATTGTACACCGATTGATGATGGAGAAAATACCAAGAACAAAAATTCTTGGAGTAAAACTCCGGATCTAGGCTAATGCTCATAGAAGTGATGAACTATGACGGAAAGTGAAATACAATAAGTCTCTGAACAATCTAAGTACCTCTACCACCGTTCTCACTGATTGTCTTCAAATTCCTCTTGAATCCACAAGCTATCATAGTCAATCCTTCAAACAACTGGACTCTTCCATAGTATTAGACTCCTCCGATCAAGCCTCTTCAAAACAATCGTGAATCCACACGACTTCAGTGTTCAACGATCACTCAATGTCGAATCCTCACGCTTGAACTCCTTTAATCGTCAATGGCGAATTTGACGCAAACCAAGGCTCTTAGGATCTGAATGAATCGTGTGCTTTGATCAAATCGAATCAACAAAAATGAGTAGAGAAGATAATGAATGTCATGAATGATCAATCTCTCAGAAAAGCATCAAGATCTATTAACAACTTTACTCTCACAAATTGAGACTCTCTCACTTTGTCTTTTATTGCTCTCAAATATATTTTCGCCTATTTTTTGCAAAGAGCTTGGTTGATCCCCAATTGAGAGGAAATCAGATTATAAATCTGTTTTCTGCCCAGGGTTCATTCGAATGAACAATCATTCGTTCGAACAAGCACTTGTTCGTTCGAATAAACATGTAATGAGTATCGAACGATTACAACTCTGAGGCTGCAACAACTCATTTTATAGAAGGGTTCAAACGAATGAGAACGAACCCTACCGTTGTTCGTTCAAACGAGCAATAGTGACTTCTTCATTCAAAGCTTGTCTTGTGAAATGAATTTTTCTATTTGTTTATTTTCAAAGATGCATTTTGGGAAAAATAGTTTACAATTACAAGATAATCACATACATAATGACAAGATAAAATCTATATATTATGCATGCATGATGTGAGTGTGTGAGATCCGATCAAATACAAAAGATCATTTTACCCTTCTAAAAACAAGTTGAACGGTAGTGATACATGGTAATGTCTCTAGGATGAACTTGGGAAAGAACGAGCATCGAGGTACTCAACTTGAAGGACTTATGTACGAATTATACACAAAGCATGTTTTGTCTAACCGGATTAACCAATTTACAAAATGGACTCTATAGTCCTAACAAACTCCCTCTTCAACAATCCGTGACAAAACTACAAAAAGTATAAAAAATACAATACCAAAATCTATAATCCCTAAAGAGCCAGATCGAAGAAAATTATACATTTTTACTTAGTATCTTATACTAAAAATGTCACTCAATACTGCTTCAACAAGTAGCTAACATGTTTCCTGCACAACACCATCAACTATACCATGTGAGATCACATTATAAGAGATATATCAAATAAAAACAATGAGATCACATGCCAAATGAGTATCAATATAGAATAAGGTGCAGTAAACATGAAAGCCATACGCAATAAGATATGAGCAATATAAAATGACTTAAAGCTATCTCAACATATGCAAAAAAAAAAATGTATATTACTCCCCCTCAATATATGCTCAAAATATCTAGTCTCCCCCTTTGTATATAACTACCCAAATATCACCATATCTCCCCCTTATTGTCATGATGACAAAGGAGGTAAATCACAAAGGAAGATCAAAATGAAGTAAAATATCAACTCAAAAAGACATGCATATAAAGATAACAGAGTACTGACAATACAGATAATAAAAGCAATAGTTATATATCAAAGATATGAAAAAAAAAATGATTTATCATCGATCTCAACAAAAATATGCAATAAGGAAAATAAAAGTACTATCATATATATAAAAAAAAATACATGTAGGTGATGAGTAACAAAAATGCAGGTAAAACCTCACTACAATCACACTCATCACTTATGTAAATTAGCTACAGCATCACTGATCATCAGTAGGCGGTGGAGGATAAGGAAGAAAGACACAGGTTATGGTCTTTGTTAGTCCTTGAATGGCTCCTCGCATATAGGCAGTCTCTTGCATCATCGGGATAAAGTAATATGATCTGACTCAGAGGTAATGCTGCTCTAACCTGTGATCTATGTCAGCGATGATCTGATCATGGTGAAGATGTAACCGTTCCTCGAGCTCATCCCTTATGATAGGCTGACTGGTGAAAGAAAAGGAAGCTCATGTTGATGCCCAAAAGTCTGTACCTATGGGGGTACTAAAATGCGGTAGTGTCTTATCAACAAGGAAATCCTCAATCTAAATCAGATCATCGGACTGTTGTTGCTACGGCAACAAAAGTGGCTGCTACTGCGGAGCTGGTGCTTGTTGAGGCTACTACTGCTATTACTCATGTTGTACCTCCTTCTGCTCATCAGGAATATCGTCCTCATCAAGAGGAGAGATTACATGTCCTCATGACCGGGATAGGGTCTGTAGGGTAATCAGGCAGGGAGGAAGCATGAGCATATTAATAGTATAGAATGGAACTTGTTCTACAGCACAAATCCTAGTGATCAAGCTACCAAATGGTAAAGACACAGTGCGTCTCATACCGGTGGTGGAGGTATTGATAACTCAAAGTATGTACGAGGGAGCATTGTGGGGACAACAACACCTACTGAGTATAAAAATGTGGCATAAGGGAGTGTCAGCGTGTTCTTATGGCTACCAAGATACACCACACTGCAGATAATGAGGTTGAAGATGTGATAACCCTCATATAGATATCCCTTCTCTAGGGTCACACCCCGTGAGGCGAAGATAGGAGAACTGTCAACCCATAGGGTGGAAGTGATAAGGCTGGCAGAGGGAATAACAGTAGGGGAGAGGTATGGGAAGCTAGGCGGGCAACTCTAGGAAGATCAAGAGTCTTAACAATTAACTCTTCAGTGAGGGAGAAAGGGACACCATGAACAGTCACTGGGAAGGCTCCTAGGGAATCATGAGAACTGAGATTCGAGTAGAACTCTCAAACAAGGGTCGTGTTGGCCGAACCCATGACTGTAAGAAGGGGTAGCCAACCTCGTAAGTCAAACCTATAGTCTAAAGTCTCACAGACATCATCTAAAGAGCATACCCACTCTACAAGGATAGGTCGGGACATCATGGTCCCTGCCCAAAACTGGGAAGCCTGTGTCGGATACCGAACAAGGTGCCGAGGCACAGCTCCCAAGTGAATGACATAGGAAAAGTGTCGCTGCTCAATGAGGACGGCCTTGGTAGCCATGATCACATAGTATATGACAAGAGAAAAATATGATGAACTTAGATGGCACTATGTCAAAAGACTGAACAACAGTCCAAACTAACCCTTAGTCTAGATGAAAAGTCAAATAAACTAACCAGAAAGTAAAAACGGACTCGAGGACTTACCGGATTGATGAATAGGTGGAATCACGAAGTGATTGGTGAAAATGAAACCCACAAAGAGTAGAATGCTCTAACTGGAGTAGAATCGACAAATGACAAACACCGGGATCAAAAAGATACAAGACTTTAGAGAATTTGGAGAGAAAAATGGGAGAAAAGCCAAGAGTTTTCAAAAAATGGCTCTGTTTCTCGCATGTTTAACAAGAGCAATTTTTCGTTCAAACGAATGGGTGACCTTCGTTCGAATGAGGGTTCATTCGAATGAACCCCAGTTGCTGCTCTTCTCTTAAATAACCAGAGTGTTCTGCTCTATTTCAGAATCCTGTGCAGTTTGCAACTATAAAACAAGGGAAAACAGGGAATGTTCAAGGAAAAGTACATTTTAGCCAAAAACCTTAAGATGAATCGATTATTTTTTAAAGCTAAAAATAATCCCAATATTTTTGAGCTGAAAACTAAAATTAAAGAACAATTTTAAGTGAATTAAAGAGATATACATGTGTTCTACATAATATCAATATATTCAAATAATCTTAGAACACTAAAACACTTAAAAGCTCACTCTCTACTCACTCATTCATGGTTACTAGCCATGCATTAATTTCAACCATGGAATGTTCTTTGTATCAAGGTTGACTTTCTATGGTGTTGAATGATTTTCACATCAATAAGAGCAAACAACCATAGTCAATCAACTTAAGGATTTTTTACCATTTCTAATCAAAGTTCCCTGTCAACTTAAAAGTAAAAATGTGCAAATTGAAATTTCACTCGGCTCTCCTTTTGTAAGGCGGCTTCCACACAGTTGACTAGGCTGCTCTTTTCAAAGGATTTCGAATGCTAGAAACACACTATCCCAAGGGTAGCCCTTTCCTTCCACTTTTAAATTTTTTATGTATGCCATTTTCTTTTCAGGATTTTACTTTTGGTCCTTTGATTTTTTCAACCTAAGTCAATCTTTCTAGCCATGGACTTATTGGGATAAAAACATAAAACCATTAAGTCCATCCTATCTACAAGAAAATCTCATGCAAGAAATATGCAAGACTAGCACCTATGAGATCACAAGTAGATTGAAAGATTGTGTGCACCCAAGTGAAAAAGACTAAGTGAAGATATTGTTAGGATAAAGTTCACATATCAAGGCTTAATCACTTAAAATACACTTAATACAATTCTCTTTTTTAAAAAAATGGGATTACCATTAGCAATTAAAAACAAGAGAAAAATATTTTTGGATTATTGAGTTCATAAAGGTACAAAACGCACCAAACTATGAAAGATAAAAAATCCGCCAAAAAACTGATAAAACAAAAAGAAACAAAACAAAACGAAAACAAAATAATCCATAGACCTAGAATTGGTAAATAAGTTAAAAATCACCTATACTATGGAAGAGAATGCAACCTAGTCTATAAGAGCAAACAACTATAATCAATCAACCTAGGAATTTTTTCACCATTTCCAATCAAATCTCCCTCTAAACTTAAAAGAAAAAATATGCAAATTGAAATTTCACTTGGCTCTCCTTTTGTAAGGCGGCTTTCACATAGTTGAGTAGGCTGCTCTTTTCAAAAGATTTTCAATGCTAGCAACACACTATCCCAAAGGTAGCCCTTTCCTTACACTCTTAAATTTTTTATGTGTGTTATTTTCTTTTTAGGATTTTACTTTTGGTCCTTTGATTTTTCCAACCTAAGTCAATCTTTCTAGCCATGGACTTATTGAGATAAAAACATAAAACCATTAAGTCCATCCTATTTATAAGAAAATCTCTTGCAAGAAATATACAAGACTAACACTTATGAGATCACAAGTAGGTTGAAAGATTGTGTGCCCCTAAGTAAAAAAAGACTAAGTGAAGATGTTGTTAGGATAAATTTCACATATCAAGGCTTTATCACTTAAAATGAACTTAATACAATTCTCTTTTTTAAAAAATGGGATTACCATTAGCAATTAAAAACAAGATAAAAATATTTTTGGATTATTGAGTTCATAAAGGTATGAAATGAACTAACTATGAAAGATAAAAAAAATCCACAAAAAATTGATAAAACAAAAAGAAACAAAACAAAAAAAAAAAAAAAAAAAATCTATAGACCTAGAAAAGGTAAGTAAGTTAAAAACCACCTATACTATGGAAGAGAATGCAACTTACTCTTATGATTTTCAATGAGTGAAGTGGAGTACGAAGTAATGAAGCAATTCATAGAGAGACTCTAAAATGAGAGTGAAGAGTGAAATTCCCAAATTGCTAAGAATTTCTTAGTCATCTAAGAGTCAATTTTACTCTTCTCAAGGAAAAAACAAATTGTGCAGTATGATTTACACATTCCTTCTCAAGACCTTAAAGTTTATATTACTTATCCAAATTTGTCTTAGAGAAATTCATAGGAAGACTCTAAGATGAGAATGAAGAGTGAAATTCCTAAATTTCTAAGAATTTCTTAGTTAACTAAAAGTCAATTTTTCTCTTCTCAATGAAGAAGCAAATTGTGAAGTGTTTTACACACTCCTTCTCAAGACCTTTAAGTTTATCATTCCTTACCCAAATTTGTCTTACAATTCTTTTGGGAGTAGGTGGAAGTTTTTTAGTCTAGGCCTTATCTCCAACCTTGGAGTGAGGATTTACTTTAGGCTTTTCAAAGTTGGAAATATGTATGATCCTTTGAGCGATACTCCTTGATTTTTGAATATGACTATTCATTTGTTATTTCAAGGTAGCAATTTCATATTTGTGCTCTAAAGTCATAGTGTGAGATTTTGTTTGCCTTTTCTTAGAAAAACCACACTTCCTCTTATAGTGTCCTTCAACCATGCAATGTGAGTAATAAAATGAAGTTGGTTAATGTTTGACATGGGTTCTAGATTGAGGTAGTGGGCGAGAATGTGTTTGAGGTTTTGATTGTGGTTGGGCTCTCCTTCTAGGTTTAGGTGGTACGACACCTTTGAATTTTGAGGACACAAACACAACTGGCTTGAGAAATTGAGTTGAAGTGGATATGGATGGCTTGTTCTTATTTGTGAACATGTCGTATCCTAAACCACTTTTATCATTCTTGATTTGGACAGTATTAAGAATTTTAGAAAGCTTATTAGACCATCCTTAAGATTGATTTTGATATTCCTAGTTTGTGTGAGTTGTTTACTGAGAGAGTGAACTTTAGAATTCAATTATTTCTTTGCATTCTCACAAGCAACTAAAGAAGCCTTAAGTCCTTGTACCGCAACAATCAAAGAGTTTCTCTCCTTTTCTAAGGATTCAACATCCTTTAAAAGAGATCATTTTTCCCAATTTAGTTAACTCAATAAAGATTGATCAACAATCAAAGCACTCTTCTCCTTTTCATAAGACTTGAGCTTAGTGATGAGCTTCATGTTAGACTTTTTAAGAATTATGGATTCCTTGAATAATTTTTTAAAGGAAATCTCAATGTTGTTCATCACTAGACACAAAGTCCTTGATGTCCTCATGATCACCATTCTCAATAAAAGATGATCCTTCGTAGACATTGGTTATAAAAATCATAGCATTCGATAGGCTTAGAAGTGGATTGAGATGAAGGTCTTCTTCTATCACACTAGAATAAGATTTTTGGACTTGGCCTCTTGAAATGATAGAATTTCCAAAGGATCTTCTACTTGAACTCCCTTGGAGTTAGGCATTCTCCCCTTGAGGTATTTGTTAAACCTATTAATAAAAAGAGCTAAGTCCTCATCACTTATGGACTCAGGGTTTATTTCAAAATCCTCTTCACTTTTTATTTGTATTGATTTTAAGGCAAGACTTTTGGTTTTCTTTGCTTACCTAAGAGTTAGTTTAAAGGTTTTAAGTGCTCCAACTAACTCATCAACAACTAGAGAGTCCACGTCCTTACTCTCCTCAATGGCGATTACCTTAGGTTGAAATTTTTTGGGAAGAGATCTCAATAGTTTCCTTACGATCTTGGTCCTATCTAGTCTTTCTCCTAGGTTGAAAGATGAGTTGACAATGTCACTCAATTAGCATAAAATTCAAAAAATGTTTCTGATTCCTCTATTCTTAGTGCTTCAAACTTAGAAGTCAAAATTTAAAGTTTTGACCTCTTTACCACCGACGTACCCTCGTGGGTAGTCGTAAGGATGTCCCAAGCCTCCTTGGACGTCTCATAAGTCATAATGCGGTGAAACTCATCGGGAGTTACCGCGTTAAAGATGGCATTTAACCCTTTGGTGTTGTAATTGCTCATCCTTAACTCCAACTTATTCCAAGTATTTGAAGGCTTTACAACAGATGGAATTTTTAGGGTTGTGGTTGTGACCGGTGGGGTCCAACCTTCTAGGATGGCAAGCCAAACTCGCTTATCTACGACTCTCAAAAATTCTCTTGTACAAGCTTTCCAATAAGCATAATTTGAGTCGTCAAACAGAGGAGGTCGTGTGATTGAACCTCTTTCTCTTAACCCTTCCATTGTTCACAATGTAGGATATCAATCAAATACGTTAGACAAAGGCTATGATACCACTTTGTTTGTGCACGGAGGGATATCACACAAATATCACTCATGGTCCCAAGTCATGAATACCTAGAAGGGGAAGGGGGTTGAATAGGTAAGTCTAGAATTAAAATTTTATATCACGTTAATTCCAATTCTTAGTTAATTACAATGATGACACAATGAATCAACAAATCACGCAACATGATTAATCCAATTTTTAAGACCTTCCACCAATGAAACCACCAAGAATCAACTAATTCAACATTCACCAAAATTAACAACTAAATTAATTTTATAGAAATTTTCACAATTCAATTCAAAATCAACTAAGTTATCAATTTCTTCAATCAATTTACTCAATTAATTTTTTCAATTATCTCAATTGAATGTACAATTTTGAAATCATGAAAAAATCAATTTCTCAAATAAAGCAAAAGTAATTCAAATCAAGCATACAGTAAATTGAAGTAGAAGGAGATATAAGAGATTGCACAATAATTGATGGCGGAGAAAACTACCAAGGACAACAATCCTCGGAGTAAAACTCTAAAGTTAGGCCAATGCTCATGGAAGTGATGAACTGTGCAAAAAACTAAAATACAATGAGTCCCTTAAAGATCTGAGTACCTCTAGCACCGTTCTTACCGACTGTCTTCAAATTCCTCTTGAATCCTTAAGCTGTCATAATTAATCCTTTAAACAACCAGACTCTTCCACGATCTAAAACTCGTCCGATCAAGCCTTTTTAAAACAATCGTGAATCCATATGACCTCAGTGTCTACCGATCGCTCAATATTGAATACTCACGCTTGAACTCCTTCAATTGTCAATGGTGAATTTGACGCGAACCAAGACTCTTAAGATCTTATCAAATCATATGTTTTGATAAAATCAGATCAACAAAAATGAGTAGAAAAGATAATAAATGTCATGAATGATCAATTTTTCACAAAAGCATCAAGATCCATCAACAATTTTGCTCTCATAAATTGAGACTCTCTCACTTTATTTTTTACTGCTCTCAAATATATTTTCGCCTATTTTTCATAAAGAACATGATTAATCCCCAATTGAAAAGAAATCAAATTATAAATCTATTTTTCGCCTAGGGTTCATTCAAACGAGCACTTGTTCGTTTGAACGAACATCTAACGAGTATCGAACAAGTACAACTCTAGGTTGCAGTAACTTATTTGATACAAGGGTTTGAACAAATGAGAACGAACCCTATTGTTGTTCATTCGAACGAGTCAAGGCTTCATTCGAATGAGCAACACTGAGTTCCTCATTCAAAGCTTGTCTTGTGAACTAAATTTTTTCATTTATTTATTTTCAAAGATGCATTTTGGAAAAAATAGTTCACAACCACGAGTCTATCACATACATGATGATAAGATAAAATCTATATGTTATGCATGCATGATGTGAGTGTGTGAGATCTGATCAAATACAAAAGATTATTTTACCCTACCAAAAATAAGCCAACCGGTAGTGATACACGGTAATGTCTCTTAGACGAACTTGGGTAAGAACGAACATCAAGGTACTCAACTCGAAAGACTTTTGTATAAATTATACACAAAGCACGTTTTGTCTAACCGGATTAACCAATTTAAAAAATAGACCCCATGGTCCTAACAATGTGTATGCTTGTACATGTGTAGTGGCACATAAGTGATCATGAAGCAATGTTCATAACAAGGAAATAGTCCAACAAGAAGCAAGATTTCACATTCAATACCTACAATTCACCAAAAAGAAAATACAAAGAAATTCCACCAAGTATAAGTTAATTAATAGGGATTTCACAATTCATTCGAGTCATTCCGATTATCAAGTCTTCCCTTATCAACTCTCAAGTCTCAATCCCAAGACTAAACTCCTAGTTGGCTTCTGGTAAACCTTGTGTGTTTTTTGAGCTACTAACCCTTTGGAGATATACGACTACCCACGCAGGTTTACGACTCGCAAGCAGATGGAAAACACCATCCCAAACACAATTCAAACCCTGAGTAAGCAAAATCTCACCACACTCAGGAGCACACAAAAGACATAATCCCATTTCAAGCCCCAAATGTTCATTTCTTCCTCTTCAATAACAACTAATTCAAGGGAATTCCATTTACATTCATATCTACAATTTACTTTTGTTTTACTAACATCGTCAATTCATTTACACAATTATGAACAAGCACCACTTTTAAACATAAATAGTCATTTAATAATTTTCACAAACACTTACATGCAAAAGGTATTTTCATGTGCATTGTAACACCCCAACCTCGATTTATTAATAATTAGTTTGCTAATTATTAATTAGAAACAACATAAAGAATAACTAAGGAAATTAATCAAAAAAATTTTGATAGTTGTGATAGGCCAATAAAATAATCAAATACGTCAAAGGGAAATGATGTAATACCCCAAACTTAATTTTACTGTTTAACCAAGGTAATGAAGTCTTTTTGGGAATTTAATGCAGTGATTTAGCTATTTAAGCCTTGTTTTAATACTATTAAAACTCAAATTAGCTAATTATGGAAAATACAAAGAAATAATAACCGACACAAGGCATTCGACATCGGAGCTAATGGAAATAGGAAGTGACCAGAAGAAACCGCTTCGTAAAAAGAGCAATAGAAAAGAAAATATTAAGGAAATAGCTAAAACAAAAATCTGCACCAGCCAAACGAGGCATAAGCCAAAATAAGGGAAAAATGCCCAAAAGTGAGGCCAAGGGGATTTGAACCTTTGACCAAGTGGGGCAAGATTCTAAGCATCCAAAAATATACCAAGGGGGGCTACCATGTCACGACCCGAGACCCACCCTATGCGGATCTCATGTCGCGCACCCGATCCGACGCTGCTTGTCGAACCAAGGGTCTCAACTTGCTACACAATCAGTGCTACTAACATACAACAACTAAAATGCGAAAATAAATAATTAAAAGCTGCATGTGATATATATAATGTTCACAAAATGTACAAAATTTCTTAATACAACTGTTCATCCCCAAGACGTGGATAACATGGGAGAGCTATAAGATTGTCTGTACTAAGTATTACATTGCAACTTCAAAAGTAAATGTCCACTTCTAGCTATCAGGCTCTAGTGTCTGTTCTCGATATCTGTGCCTACAAAATGTTGTGTAGTATCTGATGAGCTATGAAAACTCAGTAAATAGTCATTTACTCTGCCATGTGTACAAGGATATAAAAGAATGCTAGCCAATCAATGAATATATAACTCAATATCAAATGATAAAAGTCAAATGATAAGGAAATGAAACTGCTTTGCCAACAATATCATACTACTATAGTCATGAACTATATCAAGTATGGAATGTAAGCACTGTACTGAAAGCTGTAAAATCTCATGATCATTCAATAGCAATATAACATGATCAAGCTATGAATATCAACAATAAAGAATAGTTATATTAACTAAAACTGAGATGCTCTCGTGGGGCCCGGAAATCCCCCTGAGCTCGTATTCAGTTCCACTCGGACTCTCTGAATAATACTGCTCTGTGTACACTATAACTCCACGTCCTATGCCTCGCACAACAATGGGTAAATGTTCCACTCGGAACCTAGACCCGAAGGTCATAAATAGCATCAGAATGGAGATGTGACTGAGCACAAATCTGGCACTAATAATATATCAGGATCATGCTATCTTCCACGAAGAGTATAGTGAATCATAACTAGTTCTAGGCAATCTGACGTAACAGTACTTTCGAGGCTACAGTTACTTGACCGCTTCGAATAAAACTGTCTGGCCCTCACAGCCCTAGGTACAAGTGTATAATCATGATCGAGATATATATAGAAATCAATAACTGCCTCCCACATGATAGAGCAATATCAATGTGGCTAAATAAATACTGGTGTGTGTGTATAGAGTACAATAGGCAATATATATATAAGAACTATGACATGGCTTAGAATGTAACACATGCAGAGATCGGATTTTACTTACCTCTTTTTGTATCTATCTAGAAGTTCAAAACCGCCTTCTTCTTGTATCTCGGTATTCCTATGATTCAGGAAACTCATTTCAGTCTATATATATCTATTTAATTCATGTTATTCATCAAGTTTTATGTCTCTTTATTATTTATATCTCTTTTACTAGAATAAACTCTACTATTGAATCCTGAATGTCGAACAAAGTCGGTTTAGGCTTTCGCAGAATTTAATTCGGACATCGATACTAGAAAGGGCAAAACGATCATTTTGCACTTTTACGGGTTCTTACTTCTCGAGACCTATTTTTGCAAATTGGACTCCATGGTTGAATCCGGAATGCTCGAAATAATAAAAATTCACTATTCTTTTATTTTAATCGGAGTTCGTTTGACTACTTTTCAACTTAGGGCATTTTGGTAATTTTTCCTTTAATTTAAATATTATTTTATTACTTGGGGTCCAAATCTAATTATCATAATTTTTGGGTAAATTTATAATTATCATAATTTGTTATTCCAATTTGGAATAGCCAAACAATGGATAAGCCAAAAACCTTAGATAGGCTATCCCCATTCCTATTTCAATTTTAATTTCAATTTACTATTTCTATGTCCAAACAGCCCAAAATCCTTAATTTTAAAATTTTAAAAATCATAAACTAGTTGGGTCTAACCCATGGATAGCTGGGCGGGTCAACCCGACCTGTCTTGCGACCTAAAACACCAAGAAAGCCAACACACACACCAGCATGCAGCACTGCCAACAATGCGGCTGGTCATCTTCTCCGGCGATGGCAGTCGGTTTTTGGCGACGTTTCGACGTCCGACCACTTGGGTCCTCTTCTAATCCTCATGGGCTTTCCATATCTACCCTCGAAATTCAGTTTGGATCACCGGAAGGCCTCGAAAAATGCAATTGCAGCCAGCTCCGGCGAGCTGTCCCAACTTTCCGGCGAACTGAATTTTCATTATTTCATGGCTTTTTAGCCATTGTTTTAAGCCCAAATTTTACCTACAAGTTGCTGCACTTATGGGAAAAAATCTCCAATTCATAAAACGATCTAAAACTCAATGACCCAAAAATTTTCTTCAAACTTTAAATTAGTTTTTCTCACTCGTTTCTTAACCAAATGGGCTGCGGTTTCTTCCTAAATTCACCATTTTTCATACTCTTTAAAACCATGTAATTCTTTCTAAGTTTTAAGCAATTCTATGGAAAAAAAAAACCAAAAAATGGAACTTTAAAATTTACGAAGAGTTTCTTACCTTTTTCTTTCAGTTTCTCCTTCTATTTCCTACATCTAGATGGTCTCAGCTCCTTTATTTTATGTGTTTTATTCCCCTTTTCACCTTAGTATACATAGGTATATATATATATATATATATATATATATATATAAAGAGAGCAGCAGTGCTGCCCTCACATTTTCCCTCTTTCCTCTCTCTTTCCTCTTTCTTTTCTTTCCCACTTGCTGTAATACCCCGACCCAAATATATCGGGTCCTATGGCACGCATTACGAGGTTATGAAAAATTAGTGTAAAGATATTTACACTTAAGATAAAAATTAATTAATTTAATATAATTAATTAATTAAATATAAGCAATTAATTATTAGTTATAATTAAAAGAAAATATAATGACACACACATACACACACTAAAGGTGAATTGTGTGTGAATACATGGCCAAGTATACATATATATATATATATATATATATGTGTGTGTAGGTATATACATGGATAATTAAATATATCTATACATAGTATATAAAAGCATGCTAATACCTAAGGGATAATGGGGTGTGTGTGTGTCTAAGGGGGTTGGTGTGTGAGTTATAGTATATGTATGAATATATATATATATATATATATAGCCATATATACAAAACAAAACAAACACACACACACACACACGGCCAAGGTGGCCTGCCCCAAAACAGTAGAGTAGAAGCACTCATGAGAGATGCTGCCACAAGTTAACCAAGTTGGTGGGAGAAATTAGATTTTGCAATAATCAAGTGTATACACCTATATACATATGTACATATTGTATACACACATGCCACACGAAATTTCAGTCATACAGAGAGAGAGAGGGAGTTCTGAGAAGAAGAAGGGAGAAAAATCAAAAGGAGAAGGAGAGGGATACCACATTCGAGGTAAAAACGTCAAAAACCCAACATTTTCTCTCTCTAAAATTTTCCTACTAATGAATTGTTTTAAGTCTTGATTTTGTATATATGATAATTAGGACATGTGTAAACTATGATAAGCATGAAATTTGGCTATAAAAACAGCTTGAATATACAACCGTACATCAAACCTCCATGAATGGACCTTGTTTACAGTAGGTCTGAATCCATCACCACCAAAGCATGATTGGCTTATCAAGACCTCCACTAGACCCTACAAGCATGCTAAAAACCATAAGTCGCGACCCAATAGCCTAGAGATGCCCTAGAAACCCGAGATTATAGGTTACGGGTTTAGAACCAAACTTCCAAAATAAACCCCTAAACCTGACTTTAAGAATGGGGATTGAACCTCAATGTCATGAGGGTCACGTTGAACCAAACCCCATTCAAAATGGTGATGACATAAGGGTTCACTATGGAATTACAAGTTCGGTTATTCCATCTCTAACTGAACTAATGAGACCTGTTTGATCCCTAAAACGAATGCCAAGCTAGTCCTTAATGTTTCGGAAAGCATTTGGATCAAAAATAGAAGAGTTTAAGCAACTCAGAACGCACGAAAATGGAAGCTTTTAGCTTCGGGAATTAGGGCAATAGGGACTAGACAGTGAGGAAGACGATGAGTTAACTCAAGTGGTTCGGTTGGACTCGGAGAGTTGACTCGAACACGTGTTATGACGAGAGTAAGGCCACCGCATAAGTGAGGCGGCGTCGTTTTGTTTAAAGGTTTTTAAAACCTAAATTCGGCTGTTTGGTTGCGTGAATAGGGCCTAATTTAATAAAAAATACGCGGATAAGAAAGCCTATATGCGTTTAAGTGCCTTGTCCATCGTTTGGTTTTCAAAAATCAGGAAAAATGAAAAGGGCGTAAGCCCTGGGGTTCGAACCCTTGATCCCACGCACTAAACCCTCCCTCTTTTCCACTTGGCCATGCGTGTGCGTGGTGCCTAATACCGTCAATATATATATATATATATATATATATATATATATATATATATTATACTTAATTTAAATTCAAAAAATTAAAAGGTGCACTGCACCTGGTGAGACTCGAAAGCAGTATCTTTTGGGGGGAGAGGTGACACACTGGCCAGCGTGCCACCCATTTCATCCAACCCTTTTTGCAACCAAAATATATATATTTAATACTTGATGAATTAATTTAAATTAATTAATTAATTAAAATAAATAATGTCAAAAATACCCATTATCCAAAATTAACAAATTATTTATGTATTCTTACTATCTCGGACCTTCTAAGTCCAATGGTGAGGTCCACAACATGAGACGAGATCTTAAAAAATTAAGGACCCGTAAAATTGCTAAAATGACCAAAATGCCCCTACTACTATCAAACCCCAAACTGAGTTCCACGAAAGCCTAAATTGACTTTCTTCGATGCTCCGGACTCAATGGTAGAGTCTATTGGATCAAAAGAAGTGTCTAAAATAAAAAGACATAAAATTTGATGAATAGCATCAGTCAGGTGGCTATAAATTGGAACACTGCTGAAGTATGAAACTAAGGCATATATGTTGAAATGAAATACGGAAAGACACGACATGTAACATCCCAACCTGATTAAATAATAATTAAGCCACTAATTATTAATTAGTGACTCGTAATGGAAGGATTAAGAAATTTAAAACGAGAAATAAACGACGACTTCAAAATAATCCTGAGACCTTAAAAATAATGAGGTCACTTCTGAGGAAAAATAATATAAGACTACAAATTATAAAATAGGTACATGAAAGAGTAAATTTAGAATCACAAAGCGAAAAAAAATAATGCAAAAAGCCGAAACGAAATTCTGCGTAACCAAACAGGGGCTAAGCCTAAAATGGGGCAAAATGCCCAAAAGAGAGGCCAAGGGGACTTGAACCTTTGACCTAAATGAGCAAACACATGGCACCCAAAAATTACCAAGTTGGCTGCCAACATCTTTGTGCCTATATATACAACAGAATTGTATGTAACACTAAGTTACCCAAGTCTGCCTCCCAAATTAGCCAATGGCCATACATGTACCATCTCACCATCCCATCATCCTATGCACCCTAGCCCCATCATCACCCCTACTTCAGCACCTGATCACACCCCCACCAATGGGAATACAAGCAACAATTAAAAAAAATAAAATAAAATAAAAAGAATACACGTGCATATGTATGCTCATTGTATATTGTGTAGGGCTAAAGGGGAAATCAGAACTGCATATGTGTTCTGCACAAAGATCTATGTGAGGGAGGTGAAGTAAGGAGTGTTAGAGAGAGACTTAGAGAGAGAAACAACGTGTGTGCATGCATGTGTGAGATGGTGGTCTCCATTGGAGATGCACAAAAGAGGGAAAGGCTGAACCCTACCTGTAGAATGGACAAGATTAGGAAGCTCAGTTGTGAGCCATGAAGGAACAGTGGTCGACCAAGGTATAACTATCAAAAACTCTTAATTTTTCCTTTTCTTCCTTGCTTACTGTTTTAGTCATTTAAGCCCTATTAGTTATACTGCGTTCGAGTCTCACCAGGTGCAGTGCACCTTTTAATTTTCTTAATTTAAATTAAGTATAATATATATATATATATTGACAGTATTAGGCACCATGCAAATGCGTGGCCAAGTGGAAAAGAGGGAGGGTTTGGTGCATAGGATTAGGGGTTCGAACCCCAGGGCTTACGCCCTTTTCATTTTTCTTGATTTTTGAAAACCAAACGATAGATAGGGCACTTAAACCATATAAGCTTCCTTATCTGCGTACTGTTTATTAAATTAGGCCTTATTCACGCAACCAAACAACAGAATTCAGGTTTTAAAAACCTTTAAAAAAAACGACGTCACCTCACTTATGCGGTGGCCCTACTCTCGTCATAACACATGTCCGAGTCAACTCTCCGAGTCCAACCAAACCACTCGAGTTAACTCATCATCTTCCTCACTGTCTAGTCCCTGTTGCCTTAATTCTCGAAGCTAAAAGCTTCCATTTTCGTGCGTTCTGAGTTGCTTAAACTCTTCTGTTTTTGATCCAAATGCTTTCCGAAACATTAAGGACTAGCTTGGCATTCGTTTTGGGGATCAAACAGGTCTCATTAGTTCAGTTAGAGATGGAATAACCGAACCTGTAATTCCATAGTGAACCCTTATTTCATTACCATTTTGAATGGGGTTTGGTTCAACGTGACCCTCATGACATAGGGGTTCAATCCCCATTCTTAAAAGTCAGGTTTAGGGGTTTATTTTGGAAGTTGGGTTCTAAACCCGTAACCTGTAATCTCGGGTTTCTAGGGCATCTCTAGGCTATTGGGTCGTGGCTTATGGTTTTTAGCATGCTTGTAGGGTCTAGTGAAGGTCTTGATAAGCCAATCATGCTTTAGTGGTGATGGATTCAGACCTGCTATAAGCAAGGTCCATTCATGGAGGTTTGATGTACGGTTGTATATTCAGGCTATTTTTATAGCCAAATTTCATGCTTATCATAGTTTACACATGTCCTAATTATCATATATACAAAATCAAGACTTAAAACAGTTCATACGTAGGAAAATTCTAGAGAGAGAAAATGTTGGGTTTTTTATGTTTTTACCTCGAAGGTGGTATCCCTCTCCTTCTCCTTCTGATTTTTCTCCCTTCTTCTTCTCAGAACTCCCTCTCTCTCTGTATGACTGAAATTTCGTGTGGCATGTGTGTATATAATATGTACATATGTATATAAGTGTATGCACTTAATTATTGCAAAATCTAATTTCTCTCACCAACTTGGTTAACTTGTGGCAGCATCTCTCATGAGTGCTTCTACTCTATTGTTTTGGGGCAGGCCACCTTAGCCGTGTGTTTGTGTTTGTTTTGTTTTGTATATATGGCTATATATATATATATATATATATTCATACATATAATATAACTCACACACTAACCCCCTTGGACACACACACACCCCATTACCCCTTAGGTATTAGCATGCTTTTATATACTATGTATAGATATATTTAATTATCCATGTATATACCTACACACACACACACACACACACACACACACACATATATATATATATATATACTTGGTCATGTATTCACACACAATACACCTTTAGTGTGTGTATGTGTGTGTCATTATATTTTCTATTAATTATAACTAATAATTAATTTATTATATTTAATTAATTAATTATATTAAATTAATTAATTTTTCTCTTAAGTGTAAATATCTTTACACTAATTTTTCATAACCTCGTAATGTGTGCCATAGGACCCGATATCTTTGGGTCGGGGTATTACATCCTTCCCCCTTTAAAAGAGTTTTGTCCTCAAAACTCGAGGTATTACATTTTATGGTTGTAAATCAGACTTATTGGGGATTTCCTATATCTGATATGAAATTGGTGTAAAACTTGTATAAAATGTATTCTTGTTTAGAGAAACAATATCTAAATGCCATGATGGACCGAGAGATAAATGAAAAGAGAAACTATGACAACATGATTAGCATGAGGTTAGAGTCTCCTAGATATGACCAACTAAGTTTTGAGGACAAAACTTCTTTTAAGGGGGTAGGATGTAACACCCCGACCTCGATTTATTAATAATTAGTTTACTAATTATTAATTAGAAACAACTTAAAGAATAATTAAGGAAATTAATCGAAAATTTTTTGATAGTTGCGATAGGACAATAAAATAATCAAATACATCAAAGGGAACGGATGTAATACCCCGAACTTAATTTTACCAGTTTAACCAATGTAATGAAGTCTTTTGGGGAATCTAATGCAGTGATTAAGCTATTTAAGCACTGTTTTAATACTATTAAAACTCAAATTAGCTAACTACAAAAAGCACAAAGAAATAATAACCGACACGAGGCATTCAACATCGGAGCTAACCAAAATAGGAAGCGACCAGAAGAAACCGCTTCGTAAAAAGAGCAATAGAAAAGAAAATATTAAGGAAATAACTAAAACAAAAATCTGCACCAACCAAACGAGGCATAAGCCAAAATAAGGGAAAAATGACGAAAAGTGAGGCCAAGGGGATTTGAACCCTTAACCAAGTGGTGCAAGATTCTAAGCATCCAAAAAATATACCAAGGGGGCTGCCAGCACTTTTGTGCTTGATTATGCAACAGAATTGTATATGAACCTGAATTACCCAAGCCCACCTCCCAAATTGGCCAATGGCTATACATGCAAACCCCTCATCATTCCACCTCAGCTTCTACATCAGCCACATGATCACACCTAAGCCTACAATGCCTACATGTGTATATGTATATGTGTACACTTATATATGTACAAGTTATACATTTCAAAATATACTAAGTGTTAGTGTGTTGTGTCTTCAGTCGTGTGTGTGTGAGAGACCAACAGAGTGTGGGTGTGAGTAAGAGAGAGAGAGAGAGAGAGAGAGAGATATTGTGTGTAAGGAAATTGTGTGTGTGTTCCACATGGAGGTGCACAAGGAATGAGGGAACTAAGAAATGCACCACGGAAACTGAGTCAACAACTGAAGGTCTCACCTTGAGCCAAAAGAGGAGAATAAATGGTTGAAGGTATAAAACACCAAACAAACCCAAATTTTCCTTTTGATTTTCTCTTTGCTATTTTAGCTTTATATAGGATATAGACTGCATGCATGAATTTATCTATCAAACTAAGGTGTTAAGCATCTAATGAGAAGGCAAAAAGGACTTGAAAAACCTTCAACTAAGAACAGGCGCCATTAAAGGACCTTGTTTAAACTAGGTCTAATTTAACTTGAGTTAAACCCTGATTGAGGGATAGGGATTAAAACTAGGAAGAAGAAGCTTTACAACGCAACAAAAATAAAAAGAAATGACTCAAAGACTGGCCCAAAAATTAGAGTTACAGGTCGCGGGTTCATAACCCATTTTTATCAATGAAGCTCTAAATCCTGTTTTTAAAACGCGGTTCGAATCGCCATGACCTAAAGAAAACAATATACCAAGCCACGCATGAAATAGTACAGAAATGAGCATGCAATAGGCGATTTACAGTCACCAATATTGGAGATCGAACCAAGTTTTTAGACTATTTTGAGGCATGAAATAAACACCAAAGAGGATAAGGGACTTAGGGGAGTTGATTGGGATGGAAATCAGGTTGATTGGATGCACAAAATGTCACAAAATTGGAAAATAAGATTCTCTGCAACTAGGGCTATAGTAACCCTCGCGTTGGGGATGATGAACAGTGCAGGCTCAGGTCATGGACCGGGTTTCGAGTCGGGCCCCAACCCAACTGCGAATGGTTTAAACCTCTTAACTGAAAGTATGCCGTTTCGAGCATTATGTTTTACATTTAAGTTAAATTCGGACCGTTTGCTTATGAATGTAAGAAATTGAAATTGAATCTAGGGTTAGACCAAACCGTGGATAAGGGATAGAACAGGTTTATATTATTCCAGTTCTTTGGCCTAGCCTGAACCGGCTGGTTCACCATACATTTGGTCCAATCTAGGGTTTACCCTAGTAAACCCAATGGTTCAGTGTGTTAATTAAAATAAGGAAAACCCTAACTTTCTGAAATTCGAGTTTGACCCCAACAGTTTTAAATAATAATGTTCTGGCCCAGCCTTTGAAAAATTAATTTAAATAAACCCCCTTAAAAATAATAAAATAATATATTTAATTATTTTATTAATTAGGTAAAATGACCATTTTACCCTTGGACACTAAATGAGTCAAACGAAGTCCAAAATAAATAAATAAATAGTTTATTTTTACTAATTCAGGCATTCAGGACTCAATGGTAGAATCCAATTGGTGAAATTAAGTGTCAAAAAATACAGACACATAAATTAGAAATGACTGTATTGCCCTTAATGATACCCAGAACCAATTAAACAAAAAGATAGTCTATTTAAATTATCTCAAACACTCTGAACTCAACGGTGGAGTCTATACTAGCAAACAAAATACCGAAAAACGTGACGCGTGAAGAGTAAAATTACCAAAATGCCCCTAGTACAGTACGAAGCCCAAATAAAGTCCAAATTAAACGGAATTGATATCGATGGAAGCCCAAATAATTATGAACTCATATATGTGACTAAATAATGATTCGGGATCAGAATATCATAAAACATGAAATGACCAAAATACCCCTAAGCATGAAAAATGCAAGGTAAAGGCCGAATAAATTAGGAAAGAAAGCCAATCTGATATAAGGCATAATTATGGGGCTAAATAAGACTCCGAAACAGTTAAAGTATAAAATGAGAAATGACCGATGTGTCCCGTTGATCAAAATCAGATACCAAATGAAGTCCAAAAGACTTAGAACTTTACATGTAAACTATCGGCAATATTCTGATGACCAAGATAAGGTGCGGGGCGAGAATGACAAAACTTACTATTTTGCCCCTAAGGTTAAATAAGTACTTAATCGATAACAAATGAAGTCCAAATGACTTAAAAGATGATTCTGAACGTTACTAAGCTCATTTAAGAAATTTAATAGCCTAAGTTGAAACCCTGAAGGGGGGAATTAAAAACACTTACCTAAATAGACTAAGTTCAAAGGAACTTCAAGCATTGCATAACAATGTTTGGGATTAAAATGGGTACTAATTCATTATGTAATATTTTGGATCCATGATTATAAGATCACCTAAGCATTAGAAATGAAAAGAAGCTGTGACATAACAATAGTGGTACCCGCTTGAGAATGCAATACTAAGAAACCGAGGTAAGTAACTCATATTCTTTAATAAGGGTTATTCCCAACCAGTTACGTTATTTTTCACATGCTGCCAAATTTGTACTCCATCATTACCTATTGAACTTGATTTCTCTGATTTGATGCCAATCGACTTGTGATCAATTATTCATGCCTGTATTTCAGATTCGGCTTGCTTGCCTATATCTTTTGTGATCTTGATTTGCTGATAGTTGAGCATATTTATACCATCATGTATACCATGTCATGATTTTGTAATATATCTTATTGATGGAAATCTTGTTGATCCACACATTTATGTCTCGTTGATTGAGATTTTGGCTATTTCACATGATTGTACATCCTGTGTGGAAATTTATTGATCATGATATTTGGTATGTGCCCGAGGTTGTGCTCAGTCACAACAGCCCATCTATTCTCAGATGCAGGGTGGACCCTTTGGGGTCTGTTGTGTCCTTTGGGACATGTTGTGTCCTTCGGAACATGTTGTGTCTTTTGGGACCTGAGGTAAAGACCTCTAACGCTCTTCAGAGAACCCGAGGAACCAAGGCAGATCTGAGTGTGCATTTTTGGGGGTATGCTGGGCCCCGTTCTATTTACGCATCTGTTTGTTAGAAATTGATAATGACATTTTTGCATTGTTGGATGATCATATTTTATACCTTGTGAATGATCATACTATCTACAAGCATGAATTACTTTAGATTGGCTAGCTTATTATTGATGGCAGCAACTTATTGTGTTGAGCTGGATCTCTTTTGACTGATTCTCTCTTGTATTATTCCTTGTGGGAATAAGCCTTTTTGAACCCTCGAGTCATTGTTGTAATCTTGATGACTGGTTATCTGTTATCTCTTTATTCTATATTCTTGTGGACTAGCCCTGACCCATGGCAAGGCTGGGAAATTACTTACTGAGCTAAGTTAGCTCACTCCTTACTTATGACCATTTTTCAAGTGGCCTATGACGAATGATATGCAGTAAGATAACTAGTGGAACTAGTGAAGAATAAATGATTTACACTGACGATACGAACTCCAAGTCAAGTTAACTATATACTCTGTAAGGTTAAGTTCAAATTGTGTATTATAATATTGCATTATTAGCAATGAGGTTAGCCTAGTATGTTGGATCACTATGACTAAGTTGTACTTAAAGATATTCTGATTGTTGATCATTGGAGATGAGTTTTGATTAGCTGAATTGTATTGGTGTAACTTCCGCTTTAAATAATTTAGTGATACAGAATGGATGCATTGGGGCATGTATATTGATACTCTAGAGATAATTGGTGACTGATTCTAGACGTGCTCAGATGTTTTTGGATGAGTTGCATTCCCGAATTAAAAATGTTTTAAATTCTACTATTTTGACCCTACATTTGGAATGTAATTCATTGTAAAGTTCAGACGTTGCCTTTGGTTGGTCGCATTGTCGGTAGGAAAAATTGGCAAAGTAGCTAACTGGCATCACGTTCTCGAGAGTCACGTAGGGTGGGTTTCAGGTCATGACATGTATAGCTTACAAACCCACATCACAAATTCACCATGTAAACCTTTCGTATTTCACCAAGAGTTACACACATAATGAGATAGCATAAAAAGAAGATGTTTCATGGAAAGAATAGACCCATTACATGAATGTTCATGATACATGCAACATATGCCCCAACAAGAACAATATAGGTAACTCTATGGCAAGAGATGAAATTGTTAGGATGCATGCTCTCACATCCAAGACATTTTGTTATTATTTAATAAATTTGATTTATTTTTTAGTTTTGTATTATCATGCATGTGGATGTTTTTATTTTATACCATAAGATGGTTAGTCCTTGAATTGTTATTGGAAATAGTTCAGGTATATAAATGAGATTTATGTACAGGAGATATGAACTTCTGATCAAGCATCTCTAGAATTGTTCGCAGTCATTGATGAGATTGGGCTTCTTGTCTGTAAGACTATAATACATTTGACCTCTATATGATAGGGTAGTTTATCTCAACCACTAGAGTAGTAGACTCTGGATTATTGTATTAGTGTATTTGGAATATATTAAACTGGATCACTATAAGAAACACGTCATATAAAGCTGTCATCTTTGACGTGATTCTTATATTCACTATTCGCAATAAGCTTTTAATCCTGATAGAATAGTAGACTCGGGTTCTTAATGGTGCTGACTTGAGTTACCAATGAGTGAAGTCTTTTAGATCAACACTTCGATATCTTGGGAAATCATTGTTTAGACTATGAGAACACATATTCTCAAGATGGAATCTACACTCTTTAAATTAGAGAGAAGAATATCACTAATGTATTAATTCAATTTATTAATCACTGAAATCCAAATCCAGTCTTTTCAATAAATTGTTTATTGAGATGTTAACCATTTTATAGTGATTAATAATTAGTGAATTAAGTTGTAAAAATAATTAGGAATTGGTTTGATGGTGTATAAGCCCAAATCCTAATTATTGATATCCAGATAAAGGGGCTTACTATATATATTTAGTGATTATGGGTTTTTCTTTATTTCACCAAATTAGAGTGCAATTCTAATTATTTAGTGGAATTAATTAGAATTAATTTGTCATTAATGAATTAAGAGTTAACTAGAAATTAATTGACTAATTGGAGCTAATTTGGTAGGACCCTAGATACCTCCTTTTGCCCTAATTTTGCAAACCCCTATATATATATATGTGTGTGTGTGTGTGTGTGTGTGTGTGATTTAAAAGAGATAGCCGTGACACAACAACAAAAAGATTATTTTCTTGTGAGAGCAAAAGAAGAGTCCACTCTCCTCTTTGGTGTACGGCTTACATAGAGGGAAAAGAGGAGAAGACCCAGAGGAGTAAGAGAATAAAGATTGCATCAATCTCTTAAAGAATCCTTCTTCAACAATCAAGATTATCAAGAATAATGAAGATTGCATCAACCACTTCAAGAAGGCTTCTTCGACAGTCAAGATTATTAAGAATAATGTAATTTTAATCCTCTTTTTAAGATTATAAGATTTATGTAATGAAAAAAATCCAAATAAATTTTTAAAATCGCTGCCGCTGTGGTTACGAACCTGATAAGTGCGCAAAAGTGCACTCTAAATACCCTATTATTAGATTAAAATGCTAGAATGTGACCCTATTAAGAGAGTATAATGTTTAATATTTTTAGTTCGTTTATATTTAATTTTATGATATATTCTCTGTTTAAGTGAGCTAATTAATATATCTATTGAATTAGGGAAGCATTGAAATTCAAAAAAGAGCTATGGAGTATATTGTGCAATTCTTGGCTTTTTGACAAATTCGACCATTGAGTTTCAATTGAGATTTGGATGGCATTAGAGTTTTAGAATGAGAAAACGGTCTTCATGAAGTTTTTAGAAGACGTCTTGGGCTTTTCAGAAAGGTATGGTTTGCAAAAATCGGAGTTCATTTGGGCCTCCAAACATTGTTTCGAAATCAGGCCTGGGAAGCTGCTCCGAACCTGTCCGACCAGCCAAATTTAATGAGTCATAACTTGAGCTTCCGAAGTCCAAATCAGGTGGTTTTTGAGACTAAAATTATCTACTAGTTTGGGGATACAACTTTCATGAAGCGTCCGAGTCAAGATTCAGTCGTTATCTCATAGAAAACGGAGCGTAAAGATGGGCGCTGCTGGCTGTATGCGGCTGGAAACACAGCATTTTAAGAAGAAAAAAAAAAAAGCAAAGAAATAAAAAGAGAAAGAACAAAGCAGGAGGGAAGTGAGTCCATGCGGTTGGCTGATCAAGAGGGTGTGACTCAACCTAAGGCTTGATGTGGGGCCCGGCCAAAAGATAAAGAGGCGTGGCTGCATTTTAAAACATGAACCAAAGATGCACTGTGCTTGTGCGGCTAAGTGTGGCTTGAGAGAGGCGCGGAAGGGCTGATTTTGTGTGGGGCCGGCGCAATGGGCTTGAGTTTTTATGGTGCGGCTAGGAGTTTTAAAGCCAAATGGGCTTGTGCGGAGGATTTGAGAAGTGAAGTCAGGCCCAGGCGCAAGGTTTGAAGGAGCATACATATAAAAAGAAAAAAAAAAAAAAAAAAGAAAACCTAAAAGGGGGGAGCCGCAGGTGCGGCGCTACTGTGGAGAGAACAGAACAGGAAAAATCAGAGGAGTGCAGCTGCGCAGCAATTGAACAGAAAGAGAATAAGCCGCAGCTATTCCATGGCTCAGTGTTTGTCCGTGAAATTTATGTTGTCCATCTTATACATAGGTAACAAAATTTTCAAGTAGAGTTAGGGATGAACTTGCACCATGAATGATTATTTTAATTTATTTTGATTCTTGTACGTAATTTTTATTTATTAAATTCTTTGATGATCATTCTAAATTAATTATTGGATTTTATTCACCGAATAATTAAAGGGTTTAATCTGTTTATAGATTCAGTCATGCTTTTTTTATTAAATGGATTAATGTTTTGATTATTTTTAGAACAATTAATTATTCATATTGATTTAATTCTTTGCTGCAGTATTGCTCGTTGGTTATATTGTCATCGTTGGATTTTCTCAATGTGAATATTAATTTGCGTGATTTAAAATTGATGAATGATTTTTCGAAGGGTTATTTTCAGTCTAATTTTGGTTCATAATTTTATATCTTCCGGTTGAGATTTTTGGAATGTAATTTTTCAATTGAGTAATCAATGAATTAAAAATAGTTAAAATACCAGACATGTGCAAGGGATTCCCGACACTCTACTGTTCGTTAAATTGATACTTTTCTCCCGTTAATCAGTTTATTTTAATTTTAATTTGCATTCAAAATTACTTTTTATATTTTTATTTTCTCATGAATCAATTAATATTTTTTTTTGTTTCAGAAATTCTGTTTATTATTCTTTTAATTTTGTCTCCCTGTAGAATCGACACCCCAAAACTACACTACAACTACCGCGTTATTCTTTGGGCGTAATCAGAACCCAACAATTGGTATCAGAGCAACTTTACATAAATTCATCAATTTTGAATGTTATATTTACTTTGTTCTAAACTTATTCATGGATTTTAAATAAACCTAAGGATTGTTTCGTGTGTATTAAGATGTGATTGTTTGTTAGTATTTATGATACAAAGATTTAATCATATCCTTGTTTTAGACCCTACCGCATGAGTTGTTGCAACGCACAAAGAGATTAGGGCAACAAATATTCTTTTTTTTTAAGTAAATACCCATGTATTGCGACTAGAAGGTTTAGCCGACTAATAGATATGCGATACTCAGTAAGGACCAATAGGTATGATTAGTCTTTTTTCTCTCTACTTCAAAACCTAATTTATATCTAATTGATGGACTCAAGTGTATGAGATACCCGGACACCAAGCTATCAAGATTTGTAAAAGGAAATTATTATTATTTTTTATTATTTATTATTTATTTCTTTCACTTTGATCAATGGCAGATCTGATCAATCTAGTGAACTAAATATTTAAAAGTTTATATGAATGTCTTTTAAAACTTACTTTTGCGGCTACCCCATACGATTTAATGAGTTAGGGCTGCAATTGTTTTGTTGGTATTGGATACCAATGGTAATGGCAGCCAAGGTTGCTACAATTTACATAGTTTTGATATTAAAAGAAAATGTTTCTTTTATAAAAATCTTATGTACAAAAAAGTTTTATCTTATATATAATATGAGATATTATATATATAATTAGCTTTATAATAATAATAATAATAATAATTGATATACCACAAACAGACACACCAATCACCTTGAGACACGTGTGCATACGGAGCTGATAATCTCGATCATACAGAGCAGTGACTAGCCTTCAGGGCATTCTCATATATATATATATATATATATATATATATATATATCATACATATATCATTCAGAGCCGATAAACTCGGTCATACAGTGCAGGCGAAGCCTCCAAGGCATTCTCATGCACATATCTCCCAGACCTTATGTCCTGGGCAATATTTAATCAACACCTCATACGGCTCCGACCTTATGGTTTCCTTAACAACTGCCAAACAGGGAATAAGGAAACAGTATTCAACACAAAAACTACTATCTATGATTATCTCCATCTACGACTTAATACTCCACAAGGTAACTGCAATCTCCGATGATCAAATCCCTATATTCATGGCATCGAATCCTAATCAACTTAGGAAGGCCACGACTTATAAATTAAACCCTAAAGGTACGCTTTATTTTTATGCTCATTCTTTAGCTTTCAATACAGTCTTTCAATTCCTTTTACTTACTTAAGCATCAGAGCGGCTACCGCCGGAGCCAATCCGGTGGACCTCTGATCGTCTTTCTGAGTGTTCTACAGGTCACGGAGCCCTCACTTATTGCGAGTCAAAAAGTGCAGCATCAAATAGTAATAATAATAATTTGGATATATGATACCTAAGTAATTTTATGGGTTCAAATTTTATTTACAATATCCATCATTATGGGTATGTGATATTCATGTGTAATCTCCCGAACCAATTAAGTAAAGCAATTAACGATAATGGCGATTATCATAAGTTAATTTGCTTAATAACCATGGACAATGCTAGATATGATTAGTGACCCTTAAATACAGAAGCAAACGTATAAATGATGAAAATAATTGATTCTAAATTAAAAACGACCAATTTGAGAGTGTAATTTGATGCCAAGGGTCACAACTTGATAACAAGTTACAATTAGTGCTAATCGATGATTAACACACGAGTAAACATGAAAATTAGTACATGAAGTGCAATTGGGTGAAATTAGCGCAATACACGAACAAAACGAATTCAACCAAGAATTTTTTGATAAATATAATATATTGTTGGTGTAAACTAAACATAATGTAACGTGGCAAAAATAAAATAAATGGCGTGTAGGTGAAGCATACAATGATCAAAAACATTACGAGAATACCAAGAGATGTTACGACAATTGAAAAGTAACTTCAAAAATTCAAGAAACACGCCCAAAATGCCAAACAAGGCATAAGAAGAGAAAAAGAGAGAAAAGAGGGCCGAAAGTCTTGAACCCAAGACCAAAAAGAGGGAAAATCTTATACCTAAAAAGAATAGCCAACTTGGCTGCAGCACTTTGTGCTATATATTTCACAAGATATATATATATATATATATATATATAACCTATATAAACTCCATGTTTGCATGCTCAAGAGCTGAGGTGTCAACACTTCATTGGACCCTCACATGAGTCGATCATAATTCATGCAGAAAGTTAAAATATATATCTATGTTATATGTATACATATATATATCATGTGTGTGTTATACGTGTGTAAAAAAAAAAGAAAAACCAGACCATGATGGTTGGCTAGAGAAAGAGAGACTAGAGAGAGAGAGGAAATCTAGAGAGAGAAGAAGAAGAAAAAGAAAAAGAAGAGGGAAGGAAGGTGTTGTATGCAGCCCTAAGACTCCTCAAGAAATACCCTAAAAGCTCAGAAACTAAGCACAAAGGAGGGAGACCCATTGCTTTAAGGTATATCATCCAAAAACTGAAATTTTCTCTTGAAATAACATTCATTGTTGCATGTTGTTTATAGATGAACTAGAGTGCATGCATGTGTTTTATGTTAAAGAATGAAGAAAATAGAAAAAAAAAAACCCAAAATTATACAAAACTGAGTTTTGAATCTACCTTGATTAAAACTTAAAAATAAATGCATGGCTCAAAAAAGCATCAAATTTGAGGCACGCAGCAACTTGAACCATCAAAAATGGTCAAGAGACCATGGAAATATTCAGAACTACAAGTATGGGGTGGATAATTTGGGTGGTTGAAATTTTGATCAATTTACTTGGTTTTAGGAACAAGAATACATTCCTTGGAGTCCCAAGAACTTATAGGAGAAAATTGGGAGTGAAACAGTTATTAAAAGGCCTCGAAATAGAAAAGGAAAGAGCTCTCTAGAAAAGCGGGTCTCGCCGAAGACCCACTGAACATCCTTATTTTGATGACTAAGATTCAATAAAATTGAAAACCCACCCTAGATATGGAATCCCCAAGAAAAATAGGTTTGAACCTCGTTGGGTAGTAACCAAAAATCAATCGGCAACGGTCGCTGGCGCCAGAGAAGGTGACTGAAACCCTCGCCGGAGAGTTGAGGAAGAAGAACAGTAACCGAGTCGGGTTTTGGGTCGGATTCAGGTCGTGCCCCGACCGACTTATTAAATGGGTTTAAACAATTATTGGAACGACGTTGTTTTGGCCAAAAGAATTAAAAAATAAAAAAGTAGGGCTGACGTCAACATGATGCAACGAACCGGCCTGAACCGATTGGTTCAACACTGTACAGGACCGGCTCACTTACCTTTGGACCAGGCCTAATGGTTTTTTTTTTTAAGGTTTCTAAAATTTCAATTGGACCTCCAGAACCTTCTGCTAATTACAAAACTACCCTAATAGTTTCTGTTAATTATGAAAAGACCCAAGAAATTAATTTAATATTAATTTTAAATCTTTTTAATTATAAAAGAAATTATCAAAATGCCTTTAGGTCAAAAATAGGCCAAACGAAGACCAATTAAAATAAAAGAATAGTGCAGCCCAATATTTTTAGGCATTCTGGATTCAATGGCGAAGTTCGATTTGTGAAATTAAATTCTGAAAAATATGAACAGGCAAACTGGAATAATTTCAAATATGTCATAATGATTAGTTTAATAACCAATTGAACCTCGTTGACTGTAAAAGTACATACTTTAACATTTTGGGACATTGCAGACCCAATGGCGGGATCTATTTTGTGAAACGAAGTCCCGAAAATATAAACACATAAAAAGTTAGAATTACCATTTTACCATTGTATTCCAAAAGCCAGTTAAATGTCAAATGTGACATATTCTGACTTTATTTTACATATCAGACTCAATGGTGGACTCTATTTTAGTAAATAAAGTACCGAAAAATGTGACACACGAAAGTATAAAATTATGAAAATGCTCGTAAGCTTAATGAAAGTCACATATATGAAAATTAAGTTCTGAAAAAGCCTAAATTAATTATATTTGATATTTCAAACTTGATGGTGATGTCCCTTTGAGGGAAATAAAACTCGGTAACAAACTAAAAAATGACGAATACATCCTTAGTACTTGATGAAGTTACCAGAAGTATAAAAACGAAATTAATAAGTCCACATAAATGCTATAAGGACCAAACAAACAAAAAATGGAGTTTGAATAGGTAAATTGTGTATGGGAAAATATGGGACATTAAGAAGTATAAATTACCAATTTATCCTTGAATGGCCAAATAAGTTATAAGGCATCAGGGAACCCTAAATTGGGAATTTGAAGACCCTTAATTGAATAGATTAAGTTCAAAAGAACTTAAAACACTGAATAAAAATGTTTGAGATTAGGATGAATACTAATTCATTATGCAATGTATTTTTGATCCGTGATTATAGGATCACCCAAACGATGAAAAATTGAAACAAAGTTATGGAATAGCTATTATGGTACCCATATGGGAATGCGATTCTAAGAACCCAATGTAAGTAAACTTGAACTCTAATATGTGGTATTCCTTAGCCATGTCTCAGTTATGTTTTCTTGATGCTATCAATTTGTACTCTTTATACACAACTTGATAGTTATCTGATTCCACAATTTGATACTTGTACTTCCTTGTGGATATGTTAAGATTTTATTTGCCAATATTTTGATATGATTGCTTACACATTTCTGTAACCTTTGATTTGGATATTAGAAAACTATTATATTTCTCACTGCTGAGAATTTGATTTTCCACGTATATGTACATTTCTTATGGAATTCCTCTGATTATGATATTATTATGAGTGTTGGGAGTTGTGTCTGTCACAACGCCCATCCTGATTCTTTATATGTTGATTTGGACCTACGGGGTCGATGATTGGGAATGATACCCAACACTTATTCCATGGAGGACATAATATTTGATAAAAACTCTTAGTGCTATTCAGGAACCCAGATGAGGGGTAAACCTGAATAAGTGCTTTTGGGAGTAACCAGGCCCTATTTGTTGTTGGCATATATTTAACTCATTTGTTAGTATTACACATCTTATGTTTCGATTATAATCTGATGATGCACTCTTTGATCGTGGATACGCTTTGCAAGCCTATCATTGGATTCGATTTAGTATCTTGTGATTTTTGGTAGCTGATTATTGAATGTGCTAAATCCCTATTATTGGCTTGCTAAATTGCTGACATCGCATTTTTCAAGCTGTTTTGGGATATGCCTTTGGACCCACGGGTCATCTTTGTTGATCTATTTTCCTTTGTTGATCTATTTTCCTTTGTGACTGGCTATTGTTATATATTATTTCTCTTGCCATTTGGTTGCATTCTATTACCTAAACTAACCTTGTCCCACTAGCCATGTTTTAAATATTCCTGAATGACGTGATTAAATGCTTTGAAGGTCATGTTTTAAATGTTCTAAATGTTATATTCCAAGTATTTGAAGACTATGTTTAAATATTTGTGAAAGTACTGTTGATGCTCTTGAAAAGCATCTATCTGAAAAGCCATATTTTAATACTCTTGAAAAGCATCTATTTGAAGAAATTATGTTTTAAACGTTCTTGAAAAGCATTTACTGGGAGGTTATGTTTAAATGCTTTTAAATAACATCTATTTGTAAAGAAATGTTTTTAAATGCCTCTTGTTTCGAAGTGGTAATGCAAGATAATTGTGCATAAGCGCCACGAGCTTGTGAGGCCCTTCGGAACTCACATACGAGAGAAAAAATGCCCGATAGAAGGTTTATCCCCTAGGCATGAGATATCTCTACGAGAAGTAAAATTAGAGTCTGATTCGAAACAGATTCTTCTGTTAAAAAGTGAAAAGATTTTACATTCAGAAATGATAGAAGGTTTATCCCCCATTTTTCTAAACTTGAATTATTTTTTCTGATTTCATGATAAAAAGATTCATGTTTTCTGTAATTAATGGTAGAAGGTTTTCGAACCCCCATTTACATGAAAATGGGTTTTTTTTTTTTAAAATGGCCCTTTTTTAAAATGACAAAGGTTCATACCTTCCTATCTACGAGAAAAGAATTTTATTCATCGTGTTAACAATAAATAATTTAAATTCTCTTGGCCATCAATGGCCATCCTATACATGTTACAAGTTTTATGCTTCTTATTAAATGCCTTACTCGAACGCTTTAAATGCTTCGTGTTATATATTTTAAAGATTCTTGTACTCTGTATACGTGAAATAACTGTCTTCCTCGAATGCTTAAAATGCTTCGTGTTACATGTTTTAAAGTTTCTTATATCCTATATTTGAAGAAATAAGTGCCTAGCTTGAATGCCTTAAATGCTTCATGCTATCTCTTTTAAGATTCATGTATTCTATATTTGAAGTGTACAAGCAAATGGTAGTGACTGTTTTTATAAACTCTCAATAACTAACCCATTACCATTTGAAAACCCATGACAAGATACTAAAATTACTCACGAGCTTTTCATAATGCTCACATGGATTTGTTACCCATGACTCTTCCAAATGATGAAAATAGTTGGGAGCCTTGCCCGTACTAAGGAAGGGCATCAGGAGCTTCGTATTTAAATTAGTAATTTTGGGAATGTCAAGACCCATAGTTGGTCAACTTTTTGTAACAATGTAATTTTGGACAATTATGTAACTAAGTCCCTAGGGACAATGGACATATTATATGTATAACTTTAAAACATTTAGCAAGCTCTGCATGTATATTATTTGTATCGTTCTGAAGAGCGGCAATTCCAGGTGGATATGCTGAGAGAAAAAGTTTTCCACGCTTCCACAACTACAATCCTGGCCGCACCGCCATTCGACACCGCTGCTTCTGGCCCATCCGTCGGCCCTTGGGCCGAAGGGTAGTGGTCACATCCTAGTAATCCGCACAGGCTAGGTCGCAGGTCGTGATAGAATCCTTTGCTAATGACATTATTATAAGTACCCAGGAGTTGTGTTCGTCACGACGCCCATCTTGATTCTTTAGATGCCGATGACCTACGGGTTGGTGCTTGGAAATGATATCTAACACTTAGTCCTGATAAAGACATAATTATTTGATAAGAGGTCTTGGTGCTATTCAGGGAAACCCAAAGATGAGTGGTGAACCTGAATGAGAACTGTTTGAGGGTTAGTCGAGCCCTATTTGTTGATTGCATCTATTAGACTCAATCTGTATATGTTAGATTTGTGACATCCCGAACCGGTTATTGATAATTAAGTTGCTAGTTAAATATTAGGGACTTTAAGAAACAATATAATAGTTAAGAAAAACTAGATCAAGAAAATAAAAGCTACAAAATAATAAGACCTTGATTAACGAAGTTGAGACAAGAAGAAAATAAATAAGTAATACAAGCACATAAGGAAGAAAATAAATAAAAATAATGCAATAAGAAAAATGGAATAAAATACAAAATGCCAAAAAGGGCATAAAAAGGAAAAATAAGGAAAATAAGCCAAAAGTGATAGCCCAAGGTCTTGAACCTAAGACCAATAAAGAGGGGAGGAACTTATGCCAAAAAATATAGCCAACTTGGCTACAACACTTTTGTGCTATATATCTCATAAGATATATATATATATATAACATGTAAAGACCTGAAAAAAATAGGAATAAATTTTTCTTTTTTTTTTTTGATAGAGCACTATTGAATTTCCTTAAATTTTAATTTCTTTTAAATGATTTAGACTATGAAATTATACGTACGCGTGTGCATGTGTATATATGTATATTTGGAAATACATAATATTCTATTGCATGTATGTGTACATAAATATTTATGAAAATGTATGTGTAATTAAACGTAGGTGTATGTATGTAAATACATATGATGATATGTATATGTACAAATGTGTGTAAGTGTATAATATATGTGTAATTAAATGTAGATGTGAATGTGTATATACATGTGTGCTAAAATAAAATAAAATGAATAAAGTACACGTGTTATATAAATATATGTATTTAGTATAAATGTATATGTATATATATAATGCAAATTATTATTATTATTATTATTATATATATATATATATAGACATGAGCTTGCATGCATTTGTATGTAAAGAAAAAAAAGAAAAATAGAGAAAAAGTGTGTGCAGCGTGTGATGCATGTGTGATGTGTGGTTATAAAGTATATTATAATATAATGTATATAATATCTCAAGTGTATATATGGTGTGTGTTTAAAGTAGAATAAAGAAGCAGGGAAAGAGAACTGAAATAAAAGAAAAAGGTGGGAGAGAAAGTCAACATAAGGAGGCTGTTCAGGATAGCCGTAGGTGTAGGAAAGAAAATGGAAAGAAAGGATTAGTGGGCGGTACGAGTGGGGCATGTATATATATATATAGTGTGTGTTGTGTGGAGGTGATGAAGGCAGCAAGGCTGCCGACATCAAGGGACCAAGTGTGAGCATTAAAACAATATATATATATATATATATATATATATATATATATATATATATATATATGCATACGTGTGTGGTTGTGTAGTGTGCAGAAGAAAAGGAGCAGAAGGGCGGTGTAGCAGGATGGGATTTGAAAAAAAAAAAAAAGGACAAGGACAGAGGGGGCAGTGCAGGGGTAGCAGTATAGGTAGGGTGCAACAGGGATATTTAGAAATATATATTTATATAAGTGTGTGGTAGTGAGGTGTACAGCAAGAGAAATTTGAGAGAGAGAGAGAGAGAGGGAGATTTAGGTCGGGTTGTGTGCCTATGTACATGTACATGCTTTAGGTCAGAAAAAAAAAATAGAAAGGGAGGATCATTGGGTAAAAGCTATATGCTTGGAGGGAGATACAGAAGAAGAGAAATCAGAAGTGAAGAAGGGAGAGAACAATAATAGGAGCAGGTGAGTTCAACTTGGAATTATCGTTTTCATGTGTTGAGTTTTAAAGTTAAATGCATGCTTAAAAACAATAAAGTCATGTAGCTGAGTTTAAGAGAGAAATTACGAAAAAAGAATGAAAAGAAAAGAGTTAAAAACGAGGAAGGAAGGTTGAGTTATAGGTCACGGTGTAGGATCAGGATTTGGAGATTTTATGCGTAAACCTTGATTTAAATGGTGAGGAAAAAGTTCCTCTTAAGTGCAGAAAATTAATAGGGAAATATTTGGGTCAGAACATTGGATAAAACAGTGAGAAATGAGGAGAAATCGGTTGGCCAGAGCATGCCAGAAAATCGGGACAGCCACTGATTTCCTCTTATTTGTTAAACTAAAAATACTTTTGTGGGAAACCAATTATGTAGTTGTAATCTTAGTAGGAAGAGGAAAAGAGTGGAATTGGTTTCAGGTCGAAAAACTAGCCAGAAAAGCTGCCGATGCCGAAACCCTACCGGAGGCCACCGGAGAAAGAGGAACTGTTCGGGTCTCGGGCTTGGATCAGTTTGGGTCGGGTTAGATCCGACGCACCCGCACGTAATCTGTTTTCAAAACTATGACATTTTGAAATTTATGTTTAATTTAGAATAGGGATGTTTGGGCACTAGGTTCAAAACTTTATAATTTAATTGAAAACCAAAAATTGGGATAGCTTGTCCCTGAATTGGTGTCCTATTCACTGTTTGGGTAAACCAAATTAGAATAACCAAAAATAAGAAATTTTGATTTGGCCAAAGAGTTATAGATGTTAAAAAGGGCCCTAGCTTTATAGTATTTATGAAATGACCCACAGAATAAATAATTAATTAAATAATTAATTAATTAAATTATACTAAAATGATTAAATTAAGTTAATTAATTTAATTAAATTAAATATGCCGAAATGACCCGGAGCCCAAGCTAAACAAGTCATTAGTGTTTTCTTTATGTGTCAGACATTCTGAACCCAACGGTGAGGTCTGTTTTTCGAGGTGGGGTCCCAAAAAATAAAAGACTCATAGGAACACTAAAATGACCAAAATGCCCCTAAGTCAAGAGTAATCAAACGAACTCCAATTAAAATAAACGAATCGTGAAATTTTATTATTTCGAGCGTCCTAAACTCAACGGTAAGTCTAATTTATGAAAAGAGGTCTCGAGAAGTGAAAACCTGTGAAAGCATAAAATGACTGTTTTGCCCTTTTTAGTACAAACGTCCAAATTGAATTCCGCGAAAGTCTAGATTGATCTTGTTCGACATTCTGGATTCAATGGTAGGGTCTAATTGAGTAAAGAGATACCAATCATAAAGTGACATAAAATTTGATGAATAGCATAAATTCATGTAATGATAGATTGTAACATGTTTTATGAATCTTAGGAACACCGAAAGGGAAGGAGAAGGTGAGTTAACCCTCTGGACAGATACAGTGAAGAGGACTTTGTTCTCACTGGTTGATTGGATTGCGTAGTGGACAGAGCTTCTGTCACAGCCCGGAATCCACCCTGTGCGAATCTGGCATCGCGACAACGATCTGACCCGACGGCCGAACCGAATTTTTCTTTTTCACTTTAACTCAATATTCATATGTGAGCTATTAACATGTAATCAGAATTTAAATACCCAGCGGAAGAATTGATAAACTTTTTTTTTTGCATTTATAATACTAGAGTTATTTAATTTACAGACCCAAAAATTTCAAAATACAACTATCCCCGGGACAAGAGTGATGGGAAAACATAGGATCAGTACTATCCTTTACTATCAAAAATATCCCTGCAGTACATCATCTGCAACCACCCTATGCCTATTCAGAATTTCAATCCCTACTTCAAGGTGGGGTGTCGTTACCTGCAAAATGTTGTGTAGTATCTGATGAGCTATGAAAACTCAGTAAGTAGTCCTTTACTCTATCAAGGACAAGTCAATATAAAGAGGTTCACCCAACAAGATACATAGTTATAACAACATGGTATCTAATCAAGTAGATATGAAATCAACAACAGCAAGTTACGTCACATGATAATGGCAATGATGATGATTATCCAATGGTTGCAATGATGTGTACAATGATTTTTGTAGTTTAATTTATATATATGTTACGTCATATGATAATGGCAATGACGATGATTGTCCAATGGATGCAATGATATGATAAATGATTCCCGTGTTCTGATATATATATATATATATATATATATATATATATACGTAGAACTCAGCATACCCTTTTGCAATCAGGAACTACCGTCTGACTTACTCATGTATACTCAGTCTACAGTAAAACTCAGCATACCCTTTTGCAAACAGGTCTCACCGCCTATCTTGCTCATGTATACTCAGCCTACACCTTTTTAGTAGGATCTGGCCATACCCTTTTGCAATCAGAAACCTCCGTCTGGTTTGCTCGTGTAGACTCAACCTACTTCTCATAATAATAGTGGGTTTTAGTCCTTTAATGATGTATAAAGTAATCATGACTCTCATCTAGAGTATAGAATATGGCGATGCAATATTCAGCATCATATATCAACTGTATAACAATCGCATGCTCAAAGCATAACATTTAATCCAATAATATTCACGGACTAGAACAAGCATCAATGTAATGTAATAACAATTTATGGCATAACACAATACAACAATAACAAGCAACACATGCATAACACAGCGAGGTCTTTGCCACGTATAGAGATCGAATTTTACTTACCTCTATTTACAATCCTGGATCAATATCCCGTGAGTTTGCCTTTCCCTTTCGAGTTCCCTATTTATCAATAAATACGTTTTAGAATAAATGCTATTCATCAAATTTTATACCTTGCTATTAGAAGTATTTCTATCACAAATTTAGACTTGTCCGGAATGCCGAAGAAAGTCAATTTTAGCTTTCGCCGAATCCCATTTAGACTTTTAGATTGAAAAGGGCAAAACGATTATTTTGCACTTTTACGAGTTCTTATTCCTCGGGACCTTTTTTTTACAAATCAGACTTCATAGTTGAGTCCGGAATGCTCGAAATAATACAAATTCACTATTCAAATAATTTATTTGAAGTCCGTTGGACTACTTTTCGACTTAGGGGCATTTTAGTAATTTCCCCTCTTTAATTTATTTAAATTAAATATCATTTTATTTCTTGGGTCAATTTACAATTAACCATAATTTTTGGGCATAATTTCTAATTTCACAAAGTTCTATTTTATATTTAAATTAACTAAACAATAATTAAAATTTCACCTTTGACTGGCCACAGTCAAATGTCACAAGTGGCGCTTAACCCTCGTTTAAACCCCGTTGACCCTCCTTCTCCTTCGATCTCTAGGAACCACAACATAGCCAAAATAGTCTACCGTAGATAATGGCTTCTCACCGTATCCAAAATAGTCTCTCGAAGCCAGAATCAAGACGCAAGCCACTGTAGATGAACCGTTGGCTCGTCTACGCTCAAGAAAACACCACAGCAATCACCCACGGCCCTGAAGACATCCAACTCCACAGAATGCAGGCAAACCCAGCGATTACCCACCCATATTTCCTTTGGTTCCCTTAATCTCAGGCAACACCCAGTCGTCATCTAGTGACCCACAAATACTGGTTCTCCCTGAAAAACAAAGAACCTTGATCGATTCACCATTGACTGCCACAACTTCCCCATCAAGCCAAGCTGTATCAGAATCCTCCCATTTGTGAGTATCACCCAGCCATCCCTGAATTCCTATCCATCATCACTGCCATCAATTTTGAATGAACGAAAATCCTATTTGAACAACCCACATCCTCGGCAAATCAATCCAATGCCACAGCCCACACGCCGCAAATCGAACCATAAGAATTTCCAGGAACCTCCCCCACCTTCCTCCTCACATTTCCATCCACTAGCATGTCGTCTAAACCAAATGCAAACTTACTCCAATCTTTCAGCCCCAAATTGGCGTCGAAACTCGCATAATCCTCTCCCTGATCAGTCGAACGCTTATCCAGAACGCATCGAATGACCCCACTAATATGATCAAGGTGGTACCCAGAAATTCTAAACAGATCAATTTCTTCATCTTCTATTTCTACCACTCTGAAAATCTCTTCTTTGTCGGAAACCCTCGACTGATCGGACTTGTCCTGGAAAACATCAAGCTCGTCGATCCGGTCTTCAGAACCATTTCTAGAGCGATCGTCGAGATCGGCATCGTCGAGCAGTAGATCGAAGACAGAAAGGATGTCATTAGAGGGGAGCACCTAGTGCTGATGTTGCGGGCGTCGACCGGAGCCAAGATGGATGTGGATAAACCACCTCTGCTTCGCCGCCTCTGCCCCTCTCTCTTTAACGCCCATTCTGCTATAACGCTGCTCTTGCACCACCATACACACAATATATAAATATATATATATATCTCTAGAGATCCCTGCTGCACCGCCTACACAAAATTCACAATAACCGCAAACATTTCTATTCTGCAAATTCTCGGCTCTCTATTCCCCTCTCTCTCTCCCCCTTAACCGACTCTATAGTCTGTGGTTTTTTTTGCCACCTGTGGCCGTAGACAACGCCACACCCATGCACACTTACACGCACACACATCACTCTCCACCTATTCCTTTTTCTTTTGTTTTCTTTTTCATTTTGTTCACTTAACACACACACCACACATTATCTAAATATATATATATATACACGCTCCACTTGCACCGCCCTTCAAACACCCACCTATATATATATATATATATATCTTTTTATTTATTTATTTATTTTTTATTATTATTATTATTATTATTATTATTATTATTATTATTATTATTTCATTTATTTATTTTTCTCGTCTCGGTTCCAAGGTCGAATCGCTTCGGCCATTTTCGACTTACGAATTTTTATTGGGCAATTTAATATTGCTTGCCCATTTAATTTTATTCACGGCCTATGATTTTTATTCTAATATTTTCGGCACTCTAATATTTCAATTTAAATTTGGAACTTATTCACGTCATAATTTGACTTACAGCTCAGGTTCACATGTCATAGCCCGATCGAACTCGAGTCGATATCGCCTAGCTTGGGTCGGGGTGTTACAACTTCCTAGGGTTGAGACACTCCCTAGTCAGGTATGATATTTTGCTAAGGAATAGGATTAAGTTTAGGAATGATTTGTATGTTGATTGAATGAATCATATGATTACTTGACATTAGAAAATCACGTAGGGAATGTTTGCTTTGAGACAAAAACCTAGAGTTGATTGAATTGGTGCTTGTGTGTTTCTTGTTATTCCTCGGAGTTATGATTTATTCCATGTGTTGGTGTTGTACGTGATTATGTTCTTGATAAGTTGTTAAGATTGTGAATACATGACTTGAGTATGTGTTTACGTTGATTTTGTACTGCATGCATTCATGTGGAAGAGATTTTATAATTCAGATGTTATGGTTACTTTAAGTGGAATGGGTTATTCGAAGCATATTCTATGTGTTGGAAAGAAATGTTTCATTGCGATTGCATTGTTGCGTTGTGGAGTCAAAGCACATTGGCATGGTGTGACTCATTAATGGCATAGTGTGGGTTGAGCACATGGTGCTATGCATTATGAAGATGTGTTCCGTGAATGGGTATTGGTACTCAAGTTCCATCGGATGTGTTCCGAAAATGAGACATTGTGTTGGTACCCAGAATCCAACGAATGTGTTCCGTGAACGGGCGTTGGTACTCAGGATCCATCGGATGTGTTCCGAAAATGAGACATGGGTGTGGCATAGAGTTACATGGGTGTGTCACGCATATTCTCATGATCATCACATTAAGGAATTCATAGATGTAGTGTAGAGTTTGTATGAATGCGTTATAAATCTTGTCAGTGCATAATATGGATGAATTGCATGACATGTAGATATAATTGTACACTTGCACATGCCACGCCTTAATTTTGTTCCTTGCATTAGCACTATATTATACCAGCAGTTGAGCTGACCCATTCGTGGGATAACATATTACAGATGACGCCCCTGCTACATGAGATTTGATGAGATCTTGACAGAAAGAAGGGAAAGGGATTTAGAAGTGTATTTGGCCCTTGGGGCATGTCTTGGAGATGTAAGGGCTTGAGCCCAACTGATGTGAACAATATGTTTATCAAATGTACTTTATGTGTTTATGTATTGAAGGAAAGGAACGCATGTTTAATTGAATCCATTTAGATTGTCTTTCATTTTATTTTCTTTTAGTTTCTTTACATTCACCCCTTGGGTTCGTGGAAATTCGGGGCGTGACATAACACCCTTATAAAACCCTATTTACACCACCCTCACACCCAATAAAATTTCATGCAACACCTCATCAATTATATATATATATATATATATGTATATATATATATATGTTATCAGTGTATATTGCGCTGGAGAAAAAGAAATCAGAAATGTGTGCATGTGTGTGTGCGGATAAAGAAAGAGAGAGAGAGAGAGAGAGAGAGAGAGAGAGAGAGAATTATAAAGAGAGAGAGATCTAGAGAGAGAAGAAGTAGAAGAAGAAGAAAGGGGGAAAAGGGTTGCACTATCTGAACCAACCAAACCCCAAAAACCCAACCAAGATGGGAGAAGAAGAAGAAGAGGGAGAGGGAGAGGAAGTTGCTAGAGAGAGAGAAACTGAGGCTACAAAAACAGCAACAAGAGGTAATTAAATCGAACCCTTTCTAACTTAGTTCAATTTCCTTTGAGGTTTCATGCATCCTAGGGACAAAATTTTCTTGAAATTGAGCTCAAACTGTAAGCCAAACCAGAACTGCCATTAATGGCCTTAGGTTTTAGGTCAAAATGAAAAGTTGAATTAAATTTATTTTTGGGAACAGAGATCAAAAGTAGAGAGAAAATAGAGCATCATGCAAAAAGAATTAGGTTAAATGGCTCAAAAACGAGCATTTTATAAGCAGTTGCAAGTTGGGTTGACAATCAGGTTCATGTGAAATCTAGTGCTAAGCTTAGTTTAGAAACTATTAATGCATAGCCCATTAAAAATGATGAAGAATAGAACAAAAATTGACCAACATTGTCACGACTCGAAACCACCCTATGCGGATTCTCGAATCGCGATCGCTGCCCTTCGACTCGAAGGCCTTAGGGAGAGGCGAACATAAGCAACAGTATCGGACGGCGGTGCGGCCTGTGTTTGCTGAAGCGTGAAAAAAATTTTCTTTTCTTTTCTTATTTTAAATTTACACACATCCGCCCAGTACTACCGCTCTTCAGAACAGTACACATAATATCACATTCAGAGCATAATAAAACTTAAAGACTTTATAAATAATACATGTTCAGCTGCCCTATGAGGCTTAATACATAACAGTCTTACTATCTTCTAACACAAGAGTGACTACTACTTTTTATAGTACATCCCAAAAAGACTATTAGTCCTGCATATAGCTGCTTACGCCCTTCCTCAAAATGAGTAAAGCTCTAATCATCAACATCATCAAGTTAAGACTGTTGTCAGTCACCTGAAAGGGGGTCGGATAGAAATCCGAGTAAGCTAATCTAAGCTTGTGAGTAATTCCAGCATTTGCATTGGGTTTTTAATTGACAGTGGTTAGTATAAGAGATTTTATAAAACAATCACTGCCAATTGCTCATATACTTCGAACATAGAATATATGCATTCTTTAAAGCAGATAGCTTGAAACATTTAAAGAAATCAAGCTTAACATATATTTCTTCAAATAGAGTATATGAACTTCAAAACATGTAGATATGCATAGCGAAAATGAGGGTAAAACCTGCTTCCATTTTCAACATAACAGCTTATCACTTTCATTAGTAGAATCCGTTTCGAACCAGATTCCCGTTTTACTTTTCGTGGAGATATCTCATGCTTGGGGGATTAGATCCTGCTACCTGGCATTTTACATGTCAATTGAGCTCTGAAGAAACTCAAAATCATTTTTAGTGCTTATGCACTATTTATCTTGCATTACCAATGACAACAGGAGATATAAAACACTTACAAATAGATGCTATTTAAAAGCTTTAAAACATGGCCTTCCTATAGTTTCATTTTAAAACATATAATATATAACTTCTTCAATAGGGCTTCAAATACTTGGAATATGCAAATTCAGTATGTTTAAAGAGATTTAGCATTTTAAACTTAGACATGCTTAAACATATTTTTAAAGCAAACTGTAGTAGAAACTATTCACTGAGCATGTCACAATAAGGTTTATAAGAACAGAAATATTTTAAAATAGGAATCATGTAAATACTGAATTTGATATTTAAATGCTTCAGATATTTTGAACTTAAAACTTCTTCAAATTTATGAAGTTAAATCTCCACTTCAAATACAGGATTACTCACCTTCACCTCGAGGTTGGCGCTACTGTTGTGCCTTCCCTTTGCCCTTTTTCAACCTAAATAATTTATGAAAATTTCATAAATTTCACATGTATTTAAATCAACTTGTGATCTTAATTTACTCTTAGACTGCGTAAGCCTAGTTCCATTATAGGTTTTATTATTCAGAATTAAACTAACTCATAATGATTTATAGTTGTATTACATATCTATTTACTTTATGTGTTTTAAGGGTAAATAGACATTACCTTCGAATCATGTCCTTAAGCGTTTCAGTATTTTCCCTTTCTTCCTCCTCTTTCAATGCTTCTTCAACAAGTTTCCTTGTTACTGCTTCTTTCATCAATCGTCCCATTAGGACAATAGGGGTTTTGTACATAAAAGGTCTAACAGAGAGAATCTGACAATTCTTGGCGATATTTATCTTTCTTTTTATCACTTTACTTTCCCATATCAACTCATCCATGAAGGCTTTTTGGGTCTTATTCATGATGATTATTCGAGCCTTAACCTAAGATACAATTTAACGTGTTAGGAAATAAACTTTATTTTAATTTATACTCTTCTGGTAGCTCCATTATTTTTAAGTTTGATTTTATTATTTCACATGTTCACGTGTCACATCTTTTCGTACTTTATTTCAAAATACAGACCCCACTATTTAGCCTAAAACATCGAATAACGTTCTAGTCTACAGTTACATGAATTTATGTTATTCATCAAATTTTATATCTTTTCATTATAAGTACCTCTTTTGGTCAATTAGACTCTATCATTGAGTCCAGAACGTCGAAGAAAGTTAATTTAGACCCTCTCCAGTTTTTATTTGGCTTTAGGAGCACTAGGGGCAAAATAGTAATTTTACCCCCTTTACGTGTCTTTATTTTTTGGGGTCTCGTCTCACAAAATGGACCTCACCATTGGTCTCAGAAGATCCAAGATAGTAAAAATACACTAATAATTTGTTCAATTTGGACATCGGACCATTTCGTCATTATTTAATTTAATTAATTAATTTTATTTTATTTAATATAATTTATGTGTAATATATATATATATATATCTGTAGGATTTGTGGACACGGGATTGTCCTGTCCAAATGGTAAAGAAAGGGGGTTGGGTCTGAGGGGTTTCGTGTTCGAGTCACAAGGGCTGCACCCCTTTTCATTTTTATTTTTTTTTGTGATTTTCTGTTTTATATTTTATATATATATATATATATATATATATATATATATACATACATTTTGGGTGAAATATGACGGGTGAGGATTTAGTGGCACGATGGTTTGTACGTGTCATCCCCCCCCAAAGGTCACTGGTTTGATTTAGGGGGACTGCGGTTCCCCCCCTTTTTCTAATTTTTCTTGACCCAAACGGCGTACAAGGCCCTAAAACTGGGATAAGCCATCTTATTCGTGCACAAGTCATTAAATTGGCTCATAATCGCGTATCCAAACAGGCCCAATTAGGGTTTTAAACCCTTAAGCCCAAAATGGTGTCGTCCCAATAATGCGGTGGCTAACCCCACATTGTGACACATGTTTGAGTTGACACAATGGTGATCCATCTTGGTCAAGACTTGGCTGAGTCAACTCGCGAGTTGGCTCAGTGGGGTCATCTTCTTCCTTACGCCCAAGCTACTGTTGCCCTAATTTCTGAATTTTTCATTTTCATTTTCGTGAAGTTTAAGGGATCAAATCTCTCTGTTTTCAACCCTAAATCATTTCTGGGACATCAAGGATTGTTTTGGCATTCATTTGGAGCTCTGGATTGAGCTAGGAAACTCGTTCTAGAAAGCATGGCAGTTTTGGATATCCCTCTAGTAAATACTCATTTCTTTATTATTTCATGCGTGACTTGGCTTATTTTGTCCCTCTTGTCAAGGGGTTTCATTCCTCATTCTTTAAGGTTAGTTTTGGTGTAAGGTTGAGAGGTTGGGTTTTAAAACCCGTACCTGCAACTCCACTTTCTAGAGTTTCCTTTGAGTCTTAAGGTCGAGTCTTTGTGATTTTAAAACGTTAGGGTGGTCTAGTTCAGGTTCCAATAGGTTAAATGGGTTTTGGTTCATGTGGTTTTAGACCTGCTCTAAGCAAGGTCCATCAATGGTGGTTTGATGTACGGTTGGGTGTTCTTGATGTGTTTAGGGTCCATTTTTCATTCCTTGTTCAAGAATATACATCCTAAACATCATATATGCATAAATAGAAACTAAACAGTTTGTACACATGCATAAATTTTAGAGAGAGAAAATATGGTGAATTTTGTGTTCCCCTGTTTAACAGTGTTTTTCTCTCCCTTTTTCTTTAGAATCCTTTCCCTTCTCTCCCTTCCAATGCCTTGCTTTCTTTTCTTTTGATTTCCCTTAAGCATGCAGTGCATGGACCTGCTTTTAAGCAAGTTCCACCGCCCTCTCTCTCTCATCATATCTCTCTCTCTATATCCCTTCACAGCCCCTGTCCTTGACTTCTTCACTATTCTAATTAATTCTTCTTTTTCATTTCTCAACTTTTCAGCTTTCCATTTAATTCTTGGTTGATATTTTGTGTATATATGTATATTATACTAAAACACACACTTAATTCACACACAACCAATCGTTACTCATCACACACCACAAACACATATTAGATTCACACACAGCACATGCAGTATACATGGTTGTGTCTCCTTCCTTGTTTGCTTGTACATTATACACAACGTATGTACATCCGTATATGTATACATATATACATATATATACACCTATATATACATCTAATTTAAATTTTGAGTGCGTATACATACACTTATATTTTATGGTACACATATATATAAATAAATAGTATTCATTCATATACATACGTATACACGTATGAGTTCGATTGCAACGCCTGTCATGATGTTCGGTTCATATTTCGGTTTATGTGTAATATTCTGGGTCAGGGTGTTACAAGCATAGGCCAGTAACGAGAAAGATACACTATGTCACCAAAAAATCGAGATTTTGGGAATTTCACTGATTTGATCAAGTTTGAGGGATCAAAATGATCCTAAACGTTTGAAAATGGCATTTTAGATGATTTTAGGTAAAGAAATGATCCAAAACCGTGTGAAAAAATGTGAAAAAAATGTTAAAAGTTTTCAATTTCTGAGCCCAGACCCGGTATCCGACCCGACTTGACCCGTTGACCAACCCGGTTATTGTTCTTCCTTCCCAATTCTCCGGCGAGGGTTTCGGTCGCCTTCTCTGATGCCGACGACTGTCGCCAACCAATTTCGACCACCACTTCGATGTGGTTCGAACCCTCTTTCAGTGAGGATTCCATATCCAACCTCACATTTGGGTTTTACACAATCTAGGCCGTTGAAATAGGAGATCACAATTGGGCTCCAGCGAGGGCCTGACTTTCCAACGAGATATATTTTTCCCATTTCGTCAAGTTCTAGCCACTGTTTTGATTTGCTTTTTCTTCCTATGGATTTTTGGAACCCTAGGGAGTGTTTTCCAGTTCCTAAAATACAATGAAATAGGCTCTTAATCAAGTTTTCATTTTTTTCCTCTCTTGGCTGTAATTCGATGGTTCTTAGTGGTTTCTCAACCATTTTGAATGAAACAAGTTGCAGAATACTCCTAGTCTTATGCTATTTCGAGCCATGCCATTTGTTTGAAGCTTTAATCAAGTTAGGTCAAAAACTCATTTTCTTCATATTTCGAGTTTTAGGGTCTTTTAAGCCCAAGTTTTCCAAGTTTTCCAATTCTTCTCCAATTTCTTTCATTTTCCATATTACACACGTGCATGTATCACAAACCTCAAAAATAGAAGCTACCAAAAAAATTCTTAAAGAAAATTTACCTTTCTCTCTTTTCAATTTTCTTCCTCTGTGGACCCACTCTGCCCCTTCTATTCCTTATTCTCCCTTCCTCTTCTTCCATTACTGCTCCTTTTATCCATGTATGCAACAAGCATTGAGCCTCTCCTTCACTTTCTTTCCTTCTCTCTTTCTCTCTCTACACTACTCTTTCTAGTTTCTCTCTCTAGATGAACTCTAAAATGGAGTGTCTGATTTTCTTCTAACCTACACGCAATATACATATAATTAGTATATATATATATATATATATATATATATATACATAATTAGGTCTTTGCATGAAATTTAATTGGGTGAAGTGAGGGTCTAATGGGGTGTTGACACCTCAGTTTTTTAGCATGCAGACCTGTAAATTTATGAGATATATACAATTCTTGTGGGATAAATAGCATAAAAGTGTTATAGCCAAGTTGGCTATATTTTTGGGTATAAGTTTTCTCCCACTTTTTGGTCTTGAGTTCAAGACATTGGGCCTTCTTTTCTTCTTTTTTTCCGTTTTATGCCTTGTTTGACATTTTGCACTTAATCCCTTTTTTCTTGTTGCATTAATTTTGTCTTTTCCTTATGTACTTGTATTACTTATTCATTTCTTTTGTGTCGATTTCATAAATCGAGATTTTATCAAATTTTCATTACCTCATTGTCTCGTCATGATGTATTTAAATATATTTTAATTATTCTAATAGTCCATTATAATTATTGGAATAATCCGGATTAAACACGCTACATTTGTCACATCCCGCACCCCACCCTACGCGGATGCCCAAGATGTGATGCCAGTTAGCCGCCTTGCCAGTCTCCGACCGACAGTGCGACCAACCAAAGGCAAACTTCTGAACCTTACGATGAATTGCAATCCAAATGTAGGGTCAGATCAGCGGAAATTAAAACCTTTTTATCTCGGGAATGCAACTCAACTATATACCTCATAAGAATATACCACAGAGCAAATCTATAATCAAACAGCTAATAACTCTAACCACAGAACACATCTATAACAGATATATAACACAGAGCATATCAAATTCCTCCAGAGTACCATTACCATGAGCCATGTCCCTACACATCTATTACATATGAATAAAGTCAACTATATCATCACACTCACCTGAATAGTCAAAATCAATCTATTAGAACCCAAGTCTCCATATATTATTGCCATCAGATCCTTACTTGGGAATGCCTCTCAGTCCACTAGTGACATGTCTTCGTGCTTTCTAATCCAATGGAGATATACCCTGAAAAATGTTAAATAAATGGAATGAGCTTAAACAAGCTCAGTGAGTAACATAAGTTCCTGCCATGGGTTTCAAAACCAGTTCGTATATACATGCATGCTCCAAATGCAGCTAAAATAGAACAATGCAGCTCAAACAGATCAGATTAGAACAGGATAGAACGGATCAGATCAAACAGAACAGAACAGAACAGAACAGACAAAACAGATCAGAACAGAATAGAACAGAATACCAATCAATCAAAAGGCATAGCATCAAATGCCTAAACTTTCCCCAGCTGCCCATAAGCGGACAACTCGTGGGGCCTCTACCCTCTGGGGTCAGTATCAGAGCGGAATAGAACAGAATTGAGCGGGACAGAAATAGAACAGAATGCCAATCATACAGATAAGTCTTTCCCAGCTGCCCATAAGCGGACGACTCGTGGGGCCTCTACCCTCTGGGTCAGACTCTGGCATAAAACCGCTCAATCCTGTGGTGGGCCCAGAGTAAGACTCAACATATCAAACTGAATCAAATCAGACTCCAAAGCACGGGTGACAAAAAAACAGACCCGAACAGAATCAACAGGATATATCAGAAGGCAAGATAAAACAGAATTATGCCACAAGCAATGTAGTACAACGAGTATGCATGAAAACATATGCATTTAAAACAGTACAGTGCATAAAACACATTAGCATATAAAGAGTATAGTATACGAGTCTAGGTAGTATAGAAAATATACACCAAGTTAGGAGTCCGAGTTACTCACCTGAATATTACGCTTATCTCCATTCACAACCAATCTTTGGAGAATTTGCTGTCAAACATGAACCAAATTGTTGTGCATCTAGAGTTTGGGGTTAATTTTCAGTCCACGATTCAGCAATTGAAGAAAACACACCGGCAGGTTGATCGAGTCGGCCAGCCATTTTAAATCCAGTTTCATCAGCTTCTTCAGCCTTTTTCCCCCAAGCAGATGATGATCCTGACAGATTTTGTCCCTTTATCATCCCATCCATCAGATATTGAAGAACTTTCCCTTCCTCTCATCAAATTACTGTGCAGAGTGTTCCAAATCAGTAGCTCTGATTGCTATAAGCAAGGTTAAAACCTATAGCCTCCAACAATTACACCACCGCAAGCCTGAAGCTACCACTAATATTGCTACTGCAACTTTTCTTCCCATTCCAACTCAGCAGCTTCGAACAGTCTGATTGCGGCATGTCTACCTTCATATGTGAGACCAAGTTCTTAGCTAATTCCTTTAATGTCATTCTTTATCTATGCTGAGACCACACCTTCAATGGCCTTCCAGTTGATCCTAGATCCGGGAGTCCTAGAACAACCATCACAAATATTAATTAATATTCATGTAGTTTGCTTACAGACCTTAGTTTGGTTTTTAGTTTAGCTTGGTAGCCTATATATTACTGGCATTAAATTATTGTGTTTAGACCTCGAATTTAATATGAGTTCCACGTTCCTCAATCTCATTAAAATATCTGCCAACTGCTTTATTAATGTTGGATTTTAATATCACTTCCATGCATTATATTTTTCAACCACCTATTTTCATTAAATTCCATAAGCATGCACCTGCTTGAAATCAATATCAGCTCAACACCCATTTAAAATTAATTATCAGTTCATCAATTTGCAAATATCAGTTCCTTTACACAATCTACATAATATAATATATTTTATATTCTTCTACAAATCAGGTCATTTAAGACCAATACATGTTAATTTACCATTTGGACGTGGTTTGATTAAAGCCACTGGACCGCACTACCTTCCCCCACATAGTTTCCTATTAACAATGATGGTTTGTAACTAGTGCGTGTACAATTTGTAGAGAGAACAAATAAAGGTTATATCAGAATTTCCTTTATTTTGGTCATGAATGAGCAGATCAAGCTTTGGGCAATTTCAGAAAGGGAATTTATCTAGCCATGTCATCTAACAGTTTCTCCACAACAGGCTCATTGCTTCCTAAATAAAGGAAACAGATGATGCCTGTACTGATTAAGTCTAGATTAGAAGAAGCATTTGGACAATCACATTTTGCACTAGACATAAAGATCACCATGTAGACAATATCCGTGGGAAAATTACTGACTAACTAGAGAAGCATCAAATAGAATGAAAACTGTTTTAATGGGTTAATTTATACCACAGTGCAGAACCACTTCTCCAAGAAAAATTCCATTCAATAGCTGGAACTATATTCCAGTTTTCCTAGCAGCCGAACAAAATCACCCATTTCCAAATTTTCCAACAGCCAACACAATTCCATTACGGATTGTAAATTTAGAGAAATAGAGTTCATACCTGAGTTCAAATTGGACTGATTATTGGAGAAGAAGAAATTCAAGATTCCTTGAGCTGAAATCTCTCAACCTCTACCCTACTCCAACGCTAGCAGCCACTACTCCTACGCTAGTAGCCAAGAGCTGGTTCTTGCGCCCCAATCCGACATGTCCCCAATTTAATTCTCAATTTTTTCTGCCAACCCAGATACACACATAAATATATATATACTTGTTGCAGAGCTTCTCCTGACTCGACCTCTGTATCTCCAATTCCAATTAATTCAAACCGCAACCTGCTACCACACACAACTCCAATCCGTATCAAAATCCCCTCTGCTCCAACAAACATACACACACACTCGCATAGATATATATATATATATATCCCTAAAAAATCTGCTTCCTTTTTATCCAGGTTGATTTGCCCAAGAACTAATCCTTGATTGCAAAGAGGAACCTGATCCTTAAATTCCGTAGAGGATCCTGTTTGTTCTTGTTGTAGTAGAGCAATTGCCAACACAAGAGGACCCAACGTGATCCACCCTCGCAGCGACTGCTACCTAACTCGATCACCGCCTAGAACCTTCAAGACTTCTCAACCATCTTCAACACATTTGGTATTCTCTCGGCACCGACTTACTCTGCTTTGCTTCTAGTGTTTTCTGTTGTTTTTCTCTCCTTATTTTCCTAGCTTATTTTGGTTCTAGCAGCTTCTATACTGTTATCTATTTTTCTACCAATATCCAGAAGCTGCCCCTTTTTGTCCATTGCTTCGGCTGAAGTTAAAAGCTTCTCCCTCTTTTTATTTTATTTGGCTTATATATATTCTAGTAGCTTCCATTGGAAACCTTCCATTGGAAACCTTTAGTTTATAATTTTCTATAATATATATATATATATAATCCTATATATATACAATCTAATGCGTATATATATCTATATATATTAAGTCTTGATATATTTTTATTTCCAAAATATTAAATTATCATGGGCCGATAAAATTGCCATAAAGCCGGGACTCGGTTCACTATTATTTATTTTACAAATTTTTGGTCTCCATTAATAATTTATTTTATATTCGTATTATCTGCGTAATTAATTTATCCGTATCAATCCCATTGATTTATCCTGGCACTCGGTTAACCGAGTCGTCTATTTCCCGAGCTTATATTATTATTTTGTGGTCTGACTAAATTTTTATATTTCTAATAATTAATTCAGTCATGACTCACTGTACTTTGGGCTATTTTGAATTGTTATCATCACGTAATTTATTTGTTTTTATTAAATAGAGGTACAGTCTTGGTTCATGTCGGATTTTCGGGATATTACAACATTCATGCATTATGCTAATCTTGCTTAAGTGCACTTCGTGCACAAATTTTTTACATTTACTCGTGTGTTAATCCTCGATTAACATTAGTCGTAACTTCTTATCAAGTCTTGACACTTGGCATTAAATTGCATTCTTAAATCGGTCGTCTCTAATTTAGAATTAATTACTTTCATCACTTATACCTTTACTTCCGTATTTACGGGTCATTAGTCATAACTAGCATTGCCCATGGTTCTTAAGAAAATTAGCTCATGATAATCGCCATTATTGTTAATTGGTTCACTTAATTGGGTCGAGATGTTACAATTATACTAGATGTTTTAACTGCATGACCGTTTTCAGAATACCAAGTTGAATCTTGAATTCCATGTTTTTAAAAAGCATCTCTTTAAATGGTTTATAGCATGGATATCTAAAAAATGTTTTTCAAGAATGCTTTTAGCATGAAATTATACGCCATAAAATGTTTGTGACAAATAGTCATGTCCAATTGGAGGGTTAAGCCATATTCATTACATAGTCATGCCCGATTGGGGGGTTAAGTCAGGTTGTGTAAGCCTAGAGCTCTAGATTATACTTAGTCGCTTAGGCGACTACTCAAGATTAAATTAAAGAAAGATTGACATATATGATTTCATTATATAGTTTACAGATACAACTTCATACTTACTATGTTTTACTCTTACAAAATTTTTTAGTAAAAGAGCCTTCATAATTCATTAATTATATTATAATCAGTTATATGCATATAATTTATAAATGCTGGTAACTTCTATACAAATCTTTTACCAACCATCCGTGAAAGTTTATGAAAGAGGTTTTTTTAAAAACCATAAAAGGAAACTCGAGTTACTCACGAGCTCTTCATACAACTTATAACAACCCGACCCAATTTTTAGGAATTAATGCACTAATTTAAATGTTAGAGACTCTCAGGGCTAAAATAGAAATAATTATATAATTAGATTAAGAAAAAAATAAAAGTCATAAAATAATTAAGCCAAAAGTGTTGACCACAGAATTTGATCCTGAGACCCAAAAAGAGGAAATGACTTACATTAAAATAAGCAAACAAGGCTGAAACATATGGATGTTATGCGTTATATTAAATATACGTTCATGCTCAAGGTAAGTCCGAGTGTCGACACGCTCAAAACCGAAAAAGACACTTATACACGTAGACATGTGTATACAGTTATACGTGTATATGGTACATTAATTATACTTAATATGTAACCAAGAGAATACATAAAATATATATTTTATTATATTTTATATAATAAAATAATAGAGGGAGGTGGTGTCAGCTTTAGGCCTTATAGAAACTACTGGAAGAAGAATAAATATTATATATATATATAAATGAGAGAGGCACTTCTAGGAAAAAAAAAAAAAAAGGGGTTGAATATCTATTTATATATATATATATAAGTTAATTCATGTACACATATAAGCAATTCATACAAACTTCATGAACCTTCCAGCACAATAAGTGGACAACTGTGTGTGTACATGGGTTGTGTATATGTGAAGTATGTGAGAACCGACTGTGTGTAAGTGTGTAGAGTGCATATGTGCTAGTCTAGAGAGAGTAGAGAGAGAAAGAGGGAAGCAAGAAAGGAGAAAAGGAAGGGCATCCATGCAAGTAATTTGAAGGGGAATAGAGGTCAGGACACACACATGAGAAACAGTAAGATGGTGGAAGAAGGATGCCAACCCGAGGAGGGAGAAAAATCAAAGAAAGAGAAAGGTAACTTCTCTCTCTAAGAAAGTTTTTGGTTCAATCTCTAATTTTTTTTTAGGTTATTAATGTATGCATGTGCTTAACATAGAAAGTAATAGGAAATGGAGAAAAATTGGAGGATTTGAGCTTGAAAAACTCAAGAAAATGTCTCTGTAATGTACGCCCAAAAGCAGTGAAAATTCAAATGAAACCAAACTTGGTTTTGTGAATAGAAACAAGTAAGGAATCATGTTAGGAAGCCAACACAGTTTGCATCAAGAAAAATGGTCAAGAAATGACCATTTTATAGCTGAAAAACCAGAATCGATATAAGTTAGAAAACTTAAATGGGTGTTGGAAACTGCACTTTTTGAGATCTAAAACAGGCCCAAACGATTCCTTGAGGTTGCTAGAATCAATTTAGTATAAAAATCCTCAAAAACAAACGTCACAATCCTAAGAAAGAGTAGAAAGAAATATGTAGTTCCAGCGACCGACGTTGGAGAAGACGCTGGAGTAGTGGCCAGCAAATCGTGGGGACGAAGTACAATAACGAATCGGGTCTCGGGTCAGACCCCAACCAAATTAAAAAGGGTTTATCAAAACTGCATCGTTTTGGCTAAATGAATTAAAAATATAAAACATTAGGGCTGACATCATCAAGATGTCATCATGACGCACCGAACTAGTTGAACCGGTTGGTTCTTGACCAAGGTAGACCGGTTTAGTCCCTGATTCCTTAAACCGCGCGGTTTAGGTTAAATATTTCCTAAAATTACATTTTAACCTGCAAATGTTTCTGTTAATTATGAAAGGCCTAGGAAATTAATTTAATATTTATTTTAAACCCATTTAATTAATTAAAAAATTACCAAAATGCTCTTAGGCTAAAAATAGACCAAATGAATGCCAATTAAAATAAAAGAATAGTGCAACCCAATATTTTTGGACATTCTGAACCCAATGTCAAGATCCATTTTGTGAAACGAAGTTCCAAAAATTTAAACACGTGAAACGTAAAATGACCATGTTGCCCTTTTCAGTCCAAGAGTCCAAATTGAAATCTGTAAAAGCATAAACTAAGTTTATTCGACGTTCTGGACTCGATGATAGGGTCCAAATTAACAAATAAAATATGTATAGCCATGAGATATATTTTGATACATAACAAAGATTGATTTCGGTTATAGACTAAGTAATATCTTTAGAATGACAGGAGCGCCAAGAAGAAAGGGAAAGGTAGCTTGACTTTTCAGGGAATAGAGGAAGGTAAGTAATATCCAACCTCGGCATGTAGTACACTCAGCCATGTCACAATTCTTTCTATACGCACTTGTACTCTTAGTTATTTATTATCGTGTCAGATTCTCTATTATTCCACTTATTTGATATTTGCCTATCAGTGGAATAGCTTAGCGATTATGTTATATCTTGCTCATAAGTTCCTATATTTATTGATGATGTTGTATCTTGATCATGAGTTCCTGTACATTTGTGCAAATGACTATTCTGTACACTTGTATGTAGGGCCAAGAGGGGCCAGATGTTGTTGTTCTCGACAGCCTGATAAGATAGTTGTAAAAACCTATAGTTATATTATGTTGCCTTGAACCAGTTATGATCCACGTTCTCTTCCGTGGAGAATAACATGATTTTGATATTTATCAATGCCAGATTTGTGCTCAGTCACAAACTTTATGTAGATGCCTAGTATGACCCAAAGAAGGGGTCACGCGAGAAGGGGACCAGTTTTCCATCATGGCTATGTCGAGGCATAGTGCATGACACCAGTCTTAAAGGACGCAGTTTACATTATTGAGTTCATGCTTTATGCACATAGGGGTATGCCGGGTGTCACGACCCGAAACCCACCCTACGCGGATTACCGGATCGCGACCGCCGCCCCGAGACCCGAGGGCCTCGAGACAAGGCTCATACATAAGCAACAACATCAGACAGCGATGCGACCTGTGGTTGCGGAAGCGTGGAAAAACTTTTTTTTTTCTTTTCTTTTAAAATAAAGCATCTGCCGCATATCCATCTGATACTGTCGCTCTTCATAGCGGTACACATAAAGATAATAATCAGAGCATAACAATATTAACTAAAGGTTCTACATAGTACATATCCATGTGCCCCTCGGGCTTAAGTACATCATTGTCCAAAATTTCTATTACAAAAGTTTAACTGATAATGGGTCCCACTACTACCAAAATATCTCCAATGACCTATTGGAGTTGCCATTCACTGCTCCCCATATTGAGCAAGTGTCCAACCTTGATCATCACCTGAAAAATGTTAGGGAGTGGGGTGAGCTTCGAAAAGCCCAATGAGTAATTCCTACATCTGTCATGGGTTTTCAATTGGTAGAGGTTTCGTACATGAGAGTTTATAAAATACTCAACTACCAATTGGTCGTATACTTGAACATAGAGAACATGCATTCTTAAAATATGTAGCTTTGAAACATTCAAGGTATTCAAGCTAGAACATATATTTCCATAAAAGAGTAGGTGTATTTCAGAACATATAACTTAAAATCATGTAAACATGTATAGTGAAAATGGGGGATAAAAACCTGCTTCCATTTCCAAAATCGTTTGTCATATTTTCTCTTTAATTAGGTGAAATCTGTTTCGAACCAGACTCCCATTTTTTGTATACGTGGAGATATCTCATTTGCCTGGGGGATTAGATCCTGCTACCAGACATTACACATGACAGGTCAATTGAGTTCCGTATGACTCAAAATCCTGACTATGTGTTGATGCACATGATAGGCCCATTGAGTTCCGTACAACTCACCACACTACCTATGTGCTTATTATTTATCTTGCAAAACATTTGTCATATGACTTTTATATAAAAGCCTTTCATGAGTATTTAAAGCATGTGACGTATAACTTTTGCAATGATGCTTCAATACTTGAAATAATCAAATTCAAGATGGTTGAGGAAAATCAGACATGCTAACTATTTTGAAAGGAAAACATTTACGGATATAATATGTAAATAATCATGAAGCATGTCATGGCAGAATATTTAAGGAAACAGAAGTCATGAACACTGAATTTGACATATTAATGCTGTAAATATTTGAACTTAAAAATATCTGTTGAAATCCGTGGAGTTAAAGCCTCCACTTCAAATGCAAGATTACTCACCTCGGTCCTTTAGGGTTAGCTCTATTGAGGCGCCTTCCCTTTACCTTTCTCTTTCCTTAGCCTATCAAGATTTATGAAGATTCCATAAATTTCATATGTACTTAATCAACTTCAATACTCACTAAGTGTAGATTGTGAGAAGCCTAAATTTTTATACCTGTCCGACTTATAGCTGTATTACAGATCTAGTAACTTATGTTCTTAATGATAATAATAATACCTGCGACGCCATTCGGCTAAGGTTTCCGTGTTCTCTCTTTCCTCCTCCAATTTCCTTTTTTCCTCCTTCTTCTTTTTAGCTTCTGCCACCATGGCCTTGGTGGGTGATTTGAACATGAAGGGGCTTACCGAGACGACCTCTGTCGCCTTGGCTATCCTGACAAATCTGTCGATCACCCTCTGTCGATGCAACAGTTCTTGCATGAAAGCCTGTTGCTTTGGGTCCTTGGCCCTTTGGGCCTTGGTCATGATCGTGTACTTGGGTCGTTGTTCTTCCATAATTCACCTAAGATCAATTTATGAGTTAGAAATTTTTATTCTAAGGTTGATGTGTTGTCATGTTCTCGTATATGCCGTAGATTTAGTACTTTGGCATTACTTTACTTTATAGTCATCTGACAGATGCTATTCATCAAATTTTATGTATCTTTATTTTAGACATTTCTTTTGGTCGAATAGACTCTACCATTGAGTCCGGAGCGTCGAAGAAAGTCAGTTTAGACCTTCTTTGGTTTAATTTGGCTTTTGGTGTACTAGGGGTAATTTGGTCATTTTACCCCTTTACGTGTCTTTATTTTATTTTATTTTTTTTTTCGGGTCCCGTCTCGTAAAATGGACCCTACCATCAGTCTCAGAGTATCCAAAATAGTAAGGATACACTATTTATTTGTTTAATTCGGACTTCGTTTGACTTGTTTAGGGGGAAGGGCAATTTGGTCATTTTGACATTTTTTAGGAGTCTTAAATTTTTCGGGGCCTCATCTCATGTCACAGACCTCACCAATGGACTCAGAGGGTCCGTGATAGTAAGGTTACATATATAACTTGTAATTTTTGGACAACGGGCCATTTCAGAGTATTTAATTTAATTAATTTCATTTAATTAAATTAATCTTAATTAAGCGTAATATATATATATATATATATTATTTTGTACATAATTAGAACAGGTTGAATAGGATGGCACGCTGGCCAGCGTGCCATCTCCCTCCCCATACGTCCCACGTTCGAATCCTGTAAGGTGCAATTGCACCTTTTTTATTTTCGGATTTTATTAGATATATTATATATATATATATTGGTTCGCATATATGGCACACGCGCATGCGTGGCCGAGTGGAAAGGGGCGTGTTTGCGCGCGTGGGGTCAGGGGTTCGATACCCCGTAGCAACAAATCCCTCTCTTTTCTTTTAATTTAAACCGTTTTATATATATAAGTATCAGGCCCCCTAAAACGACGTCGTTATACTTATTCGGTGGCAAGCCCAGAGGCTGCCACGCGTCCGAGTCGACTCGGTCAGAGCTTTTGAAACCGAGTTGACTCACTGTCACCTTCTCCATTCGATCCATACGGTTGCCCTAGTTGCAGGTTTCCAATTCTTCCTATTTCGTGGATTTTGGCTTAACGATTCCCACCTGTTTTCGATCCAAAACATTTCTAAGGTATAAAAGACCAGTTTGGCATTCATTTTGGACTTTAAAACCCCTTCATATGTTCGGTTTTTGACTGGATAATCCAAACTGTGCCTCGGTCGTATATGCCCATTTTTTAGCCAAACTCGATGGGGTTTGTTCTGTTGTGGTCCTATCTTCATGGGGATCTCGTTCCCATTCATAATAGTGGGTTTAGTCGCGAGTTTGTGGGGTTTGTTTTGGAAACCCGAAACTGTGACTCCATTTTTGGAGGGTTGTTTTTAGGTTTCTTGATCGCGGTTAAGTGTTTATAACATTCTCTTAGAGTCTAGTTGAGGTTCCAATAATCCAAACAAAGCTTTGTTCACATGATTTCAGACCTGCTTTTAGCAAGGTCCATCAATGGCGGTTTTCATGGGTTTGGTGTTTTCTAAGTGTTTTCAAGCTTAGATCTCATGCTTAATCACGTTTATTTATCTTAAACATCATATATATAAATTCTAGAAGCTAAAACAGTCCATGCATAGCAAAATTTCTAGAGAGAGAAAATGATAGTTTTTTGTGTTTTACCTCTAACAGTGGCCTTCTCTCTCTTTCCTTCTTCCTCCGAGACCTCCCTTCTATCCTTCTGAATGCCCAGAACTCTTTCTCTCTTTCTCTATGGCCGTGTGTGTGTGTGTGTACAAGTACCATACATTTTGTATAAGGAGGGTTATCATGGCAAATCTGATTGCCCCTCTCTTTGGGTTAACCCACTTCAGGCTTCTTCATGAGTGGCCTGAATTGCCACTGTTGGGCAAGCCATGAGTGGCCGGTTGTGTGTGTGTGTGGTGTTTGACTCACATATATATATATATATATGTATATATACATGGCTCACCCTTAATACCCTTGGATAATACACCCACCCCTCTCACTTTTGTACACTTTGGACAATAGCATGCCCTATTATACATACATTTCATACATACATATTTTGGCATACATGCATGCATGCATACACATACCCATATATACATATTCATGTATAATTATATATATATATATTTAAGGTTATAATTATTTATACAGTATATATATTTTTTGTATTTAATTATGTATATTAATTGTTACTATTTATTTCTTATACTTAAAATAATTAATTACTTAAAAAAAATTAATTATTTTCTTAAATGTATTATCTTGTACTAATCTTCGTATCCTCGTAATGCGTGCCCAAATTCTCGTACTCGTATCAACAATCGGTAGTTGACGTGAAAATATAATTATCATCAAAATCGACATGTTGGTGATTGAAACGAAAGTGATGTACAGTCATCCTGACTTTTCAGGACATTTACTTAAAAGTTCGTGCGTCGGGGTTGACACCGACCTCGTTACTAGAGGCGTCGATTTCTAACTTTAACACAACAGCTTAATAGTCCCTAATTCGGGTCGGGGTATTACACCGGGCCTCGTAGTTGATCCTATCCACCAATTTTAACATCATTATTTATTTATTGAGATTCATAGTATGATCATGTTCTTGTATGAACATGTAGTTGCACAACTTTTATTGAGTACTTACTATGATCATGTATTTAACAACTTTCGACTGTAGCATATGATGTTGTCTTTCAGACTAGATATTCTTTGATTATCATCTGTATCTCTGATCATTTGATATTCATTAATGAGCTATGATTGCTATAATATTGACTGATTATCTTATTCATTCTATATCCTTGTTACTTGGAATTATTCAGCTCTATCTAGATACTGTACACATGACAAAGTAAGGGACTTACTGAGCTTAGTTTAGCTCACTCCAAACTTAAATATTTGATTTTAGGGACTGACATGGAGGACAGACCGTAAGAGATTGCAACTATAGGTTGGACATTTTTGGCAAGTAATGGTAATAGTAGTACAGTCTTGTAGCACTTCCATGTATTCACGTCTTGGGGACGAGATGATGTATTAGAAATTTTACAAGCTGTATTTTGTATTAGCAGAATGATACGTACATGTAACTCTTTTTCTTTATTTATATATGATAATGTATGTGGCTACATATTAGTTGCACTGATGATAGTGTAATAGGATGATCAGGTCCGATTTGGCGAAAGGACCAGGTCAGATGGTTGCGGTTCGCTAATCCGTAGAGGGTGGGTTGCGGGTCGTGACAAAGCTCACAAGCATTTCAAGTGGAGTTTTAGATAACGTAACTTGAGGGAAGAGAATTTAATTACAGTACTTTTGGAAGATTGATACTTTCGGAACCTTTTGTAAGAATAGCCAGAAGAAATTTGTAAGCTGTAATATTTAGACACTATTGTATAATGTAATGTTTAGTTATACTCAACCATGATTCAGTTTCTACTACTTTGTGAAGTATGAATGCATGGAGTATATATACTAGATAAGAGGCATTTGGTTGGTCACCTCATTAACATACTACAAGAGAGTTAGAATATTGATAAGGTGCCTAACTGGCAGGTCATTATCCCTAATTTGCATAAGGTGGTTCTTGGATGTGACAATTTATCCACCAGGCATGGAGACTCCCACGAGAATTGGTCTATAGATAAAAATATAGATCTACGAGATAAAACATATGAGACCGGATTGATACAGACTCACTTAGAAAGTGAAAAGATATAACATTGTAGGATGGTAAAAGTTTTATCCTCCATCACTATGACCAAGATTTATATACTCATATCTCATGATTTAAAGATTTGTGTCTCCAATTTTAATGAAACCTGAATCCACTTGTTTTGTATTTGATAACTTAAATGATTTGCTTCATGCTATCTATTTCAAATATTTCTATATTCTGTATTTGAAGTTTACGAACAATTAGTAGTGGTCATTTTTATAAACTCTCTTATGCTTAGACCATTACTAGTTGAAAATCCATGACAAGATACCAGAATTACTCATGAGCTTTTCATAGAGCTCACATAGATTTGTTACCCATGTCATTTTCAGATAATGTTAATGAATGGGAGCCTTACTTGTACTAATGAAGGGCGTCGAAAACTCCACTCTTTTGATAACATTTTTGTTATAAGTTAATTAACTGGGGTCAGATCTCCAGCAAGTAGGATTTTGAGAATGTCAAGACAAGTTGATCGCCAATACCTTTTGTAGTGTTTTATTTGGGACAAGTTATGTAATTAAACTCAAGAGGACAATGATCATGTAATATGCTTAAATTGTCTTAAGTTTTAAGTTTCAAATATTTAGCAAGTTTAAAAGAAACTTTGTATTTCTGAACGATTGTGCAAATCGTTTTCATGCTTCCGCAAACCCTCTTTATCTATCTATTGATGTTAAGTTCGCACCAGCATCCGGCACACCATTTCGACACCCATTGGCTCCCGAGCCAAGGGGTGGTCGCGTCTCTCTAATTCGCATGGGGTGGGTTTCGATTATGGTGGTTTAGAGAGAGAGAGAGAGGGGCAGAAATAAAAGAAATTTGAAATGAGGTGGTGAGGGAAAGGATTGTCACTTGAAAGTAGGGGAAAATGAGTGACCTTTTTCTTTCTCAAGTCACCTCTATCATGTACATTCACCAATAACGCTAGTTGTAAAAGTTATTCAAGTATACACACCCACACCATGGTACTTTTCAAACAACATACCCTTTTGCCTGCAAAAATGATCCAATGTGTCGAAGTCTAAAAAAAAAAATCTAATAAAGCTTCTTTGGGAAGCTTTACACATCATACAATGTGCCACATGGCCAATTTATCATGCATGTGTGCATATTAGCCCGAAAATGAATTGTATCGAAATTGCACCAAAATTGGTTGGGTAGCTAATTTTGACGCGCTGATTCCAAATACAGAGCTCATTTCTTCAAATTTTATCTTTAAAATTTTGATATTTATCTACATCCAATAGCTGAATGTATAACCTCGTGGCTCGCACCAGTCCTAAATAAATTACTATAAATCTACTTTTACATCACAATATTATATTGATAATTTATTAATTAATTTTATAATTTTTTTGATGCATATTTAATTAATTATTATCTAATATCGATTTAGATTGAAAAATTACCACAATTGTCTTTTGACAATTTTACGAGTCTTTACAGATTGTGAATTGCATCACCCATTATCATATGCAAGTCCAAGGCATTAGATACATAAAGTTGGAAGTTATCTTAACAATGGTGTGTGGATTAATTCAAAGTAATTTTTTTTTTGTTTAAAAGATGAATTTCTTAGCATAATTTATCTGCAATATGGATTTTATTAGATAAATTTTGATTTTTAGAGTTTGAATAAATAATTTTTTTAATAAAAATAAATTTATATTTTATAAGTTATTAATTTTGAATTTTAAAAAAAAGGGATGATGTGACAATGTGCAGCAGGCAATGAGATGTTTCACCATGTTTTTATAAAGGGAAATTATTTTGTCAACAAAGTATTGAAGGACTTCTTTTAAGTTAATAATAGTTTATGTTAGATCTCTTAACTTAATTAAGCATTTTACGAAGAAGTTATCTATAAACATTTAAAAAGAAAAAATAAATAAAAAAAGTAAAAGGGTAAAGTTGGTTGGATTGAAACGAACACATATTTGATCCAACCCGCCCAATCCGCCCGTTTGTGAGGCCATTATCATACCATTCGACGTTCAACCAAATCCGTTTCCGCGGTCTCTTTCACTTCTTTCCTCCAAAACGAATTATGTCGAAATTAACAAAAGTGAGCAAACATCTTTAGTCTTCATCTCCGGTCAATTTTAATCGTAAACCACTCAATTCCTTCAAACCTAGGGTTTTGTTCTTGTTCGTCCTAAACACCATTCCATGAAACCCTACAAATTTTAGTTCCAAGAAACCATGTCAGAACTCGAATCACCAGACAAGACCTCGCTCCTCTCTCCGACTCGCTCTTGGTCCGTGACAGAGACCGTGAACGGCTCGCACAAGTTCCTCATTAGAGGCTACTCGCTGGCCAAGGGCATGGGGTTCGGCAAGCACATCGCGAGCGAGACGTTCACTGTCGGAGGGTACCAATGGGCTATTTACTTCTATCCGGACGGCAAAAACCCGGAGGACAACTCCATGTACGTGTCCGTGTTCATCGCGCTGGCCAGCGAGGGCACCAATGTTCGCGCATTGTTCGAATTGACGCTTGTTGATCAGAGTGGGAAGGGCAATCACAAGGTTCATAGCCATTTTGATCGTTCTCTGGAGAGTGGGCCTTATACTCTCAAGTACAGAGGCAGTATGTGGTAAGTCTTTTTTTTCCTTTTTTGATACAAGCGATGTGGGGGAGAGGGGAAATCCTAAATCCTTGTGATGGCGACTTGAAACAGAGTTGTGCATGGGAAAGATGGATCTTATTCTCTCTAAAGTCTGAATAGTTTCAAAGAATGTAGTAAAATTTTAGAATAACTTGGTTTTTGGTTGAGAAATTGTTATAATTTGGAAGGTCATAATTGGTATTTCTTTGTCTGCACATAATTGTTATATGTTCACATTGGAGTAATATGATGAGTTATTCACCTTCTTCTATAATTCTATGCACATAAAAAGTTGTTTGCTGAATAGTATGATACCTGTTAAAATCACTGGCTTTGTCATTAACATTGTCCTGTGTTACATTTATTATTGGTTTTATTTATCATGGAGAACCCAAGCTTCCGTAGGAAGGAATTTTAACCACAAGGACAATCAAGATATAATTTTAAAACTGATAATGGTTCATATTCATCTTTAACATGGCATTTACACCCTCTTTTGCAAGGAATATGTAAATGACGCCAGTCCATTAAGTTAAATGGACAAAGCTAGTGTGTGACCAGGGGGCAATTGCCTTCAATTTTTTTCTTCCAAATATATCTTTTTAGTATATTTTAAGTCTAAAATTTTCATATTCTATAGTTATTTTAATTTAAATTTGACTTCCTTAATAAAAATTTTATTGACTTTTTGAAATTTTGTTGTATAGTCTAGAGTTTCTTAAGTGTCTTTTTTTATTAGAATTTTTGTCTAATTTATAAATTCTTTTATTTCAATAAATTTGGTTACTTATCAAAAATATTATCAATTAATATTAATTTTTTTATACTTCATTGATTTCATTGATTTTAAAATTTATGATTGAACATTTAGTAAAAAAACTTGCCCCTACTAAAATAAGTTCCTGGCCCCATCCCTAATTAAGTATATCATGATCATCATTCCATAATCCAATGGTTACATTGAGTTTTACCCATCTAAACTATATTATTGTTAGAATTTGAGTCAGGTTTGTCTCGGACTCGTAACTTGTGTTACATCCACATGGGTTAGTCAGAGATATAAGATAAAGAGGATGGAAGTGTCAATATCTTTCAAAAGAGGACAATATAACATTAATATAGAACACGATCGCAAGTCTCCTCACTTCAAGCATTATTTCCAATGTTGACTTTGGTTGAGAAAAGGTTGGACAAGCTGCAAAGGGATTTTATTTGGGAGAGATTAGAGAGAGATAGGAAGATTCACTTGGTCGATTGTGACAAAGTTAGAACTCCGATTAAAGAGGGTGGGTTGGGGATAAAGGAGTTGAGTATCTTCAATGAAATCTATTTAGGGAAATGGCTGGGAAGGTTTGCAATGGAGAGAGAGGCAAGGTGGAGAAAAGTTATTGGTACTAAATTTGGGTAAGAACTGGGTGGTTGGGGTAGATGGCATGTATTGGGTGGGATTGTGGAAGTCCATTTGAAAAGGGAAGGAGGATTTTTTCCAACACACTTTCTTTGGGATAGGTGATGGTATTAGAGTGAAATTTTGGACGGATTTGTGGAGTGAAAATTCACTTTTGAAGGAGAGGTTCTATATGTTTTTTACAGAGGGCGAAGTGGTATGGGTTCCTTATTTCAGAAGAAGCTTTAAGGATGAGAAGTGGAGGACAATGAGATTGTTAGAATTTTTTTAGCAATTCAAGCTTCTACTGGGACTTAGTGATTCTCTGAAGTGAAGGTTGGAAAGCAATCGATAGTTCTTTGGTTTGTTCTTTCTATAGGAGTTGGCTAGAAAGGTAGCTTAGAAATTTTCATGAAAAATTATATGGTGCTTGAAAGCCTTGCTATTTTTTTTGTGCATTTTTCTTTGGATTGGGTGGTATTATGAAAATGGATAATTTTTAGAGAAGAGGATTTAGATTGGCCGGCAAGTATTCTATGTGCAAATTGGAGACATTCAACCACCTATTCTGTCATTGCTTAGTTGATATAGAGGTGTGGTGTCTCCTATTTTCGTTGCTTGGGTGTTTGTGGATCATGTGTGCTTCAGTTGTGGGTTTTCTTATTGATTGGCTAGAGGGTTGTGATAGGAAAAATGTTTAAGTATGGAGGTTAGCGCCTCTTTGTCTATTTTGGTGCCTTTGGTGGGAGAGGAACAACATAATTTTTGAGGGGTTAAAACGCCCCATATTAGGTTTAAAGATAGTGTATTAGAATACTTTTGGGTTAAAGAGTTGTACCATATTTGAAACACACATACCAAAACATAAATCTTTAAGTTATTAGCATTTTTTGGTAACTATGGCTCAGTTAACCACTTGGTCTCATATATTTCTTTACTATTTCAACTCATGTTAATTTTGATATTCCCTTTCCCCCTATCATGGTCCTCAATCTGAATTATTTTTTTTCCTCACTGGTGCATTGATTAGTCTTTGTTGCACATAGCCAAACCTTCTTAATATGTTTTTTTCTCAAAATGTTTTTTAATTGTCCAACATTCAGTTTCATCTCTTGATTTTTGATCTTCACTACATCTTTATTTGTAGTCCTAATATTATTAAAAGTATATTCCACATATTTCGTTTTACACTTGCTGATCTTGAACCCTCTTATTCTAAAGTCTTTTTCCAGATATCCAATTTAACATTTATCCATATTCTAGTTTCATCAATTAGAACAATATCATCAACACATAACTCACACTTTGGAACATCAACTTTTATATGTCTGGTTAGTTCTTGTTGATACAGTTGATTCCACAGTTGGGCTGAGATCCTTGCAAGAAGAAAATGCTATTGGAAGACACCGGTGAGGTGCCGGCCAAAGCTTATTGGATGCTTAAGTTAGCAAATAATGAAATCGGAAGTTGAATAGGATTTACAAGGATGAATCAAGAATGTTTTCGTACCATGTGAATTGCCATTGGTTGATGTTAAATAGGCATGAACTAGCTTAAATTTTGGGGTCACATCTTTTCATCGCCCCTCATGTGGATCATGGTGGTTGACATCGTGGGGTGCTAATGTAGAGTAATGTACTTTTGATTTCTATTAACTTGGTCAACTATTGGAAAGACTTGCTTTCGGAGAGAACTTGAGCATCCATTGGGTATTTGGTGACCACTTTGGTGGTCTGCTTTGTGTTGTGGAGTCGACCAGTGGCTTTAATTAGTGCCTGACACATCAATTGCCCCCTCATTCCCCAGTCCGATCATTACTCTTGGGTTGATTATAAGTGGGAATTCTCTGGGTGATGCTTGCTACTTACTTCAAGATTTCATTGTTCAAGATTTCTCTGAGATCCTTGCAAGAAGAAAATGCTATTGGAAGACACCGGTGAGGTGCCGGCCAAAGCTTATTGGATGCTTAAGTTAGCAAATAATGAAATCGGAAGTTGAATAGGATTTACAAGGATGAATCAAGAATGTTTTCGTACCATGTGAATTGCCATTGGTTGATGTTAAATAGGCATGAACTAGCTTAAATTTTGGGGTCACATCTTTTCATCGCCCCTCATGTGGATCATGGTGGTTGACATCGTGGGGTGCTAATGTAGAGTAATGTACTTTTGATTTCTATTAACTTGGTCAACTATTGGAAAGACTTGCTTTCGGAGAGAACTTGAGCATCCATTGGGTATTTGGTGACCACTTTGGTGGTCTGCTTTGTGTTGTGGAGTCGACCAGTGGCTTTAATTAGTGCCTGACACATCAATTGCCCCCTCATTCCCCAGTCCGATCATTACTCTTGGGTTGATTATAAGTGGGAATTCTCTGGGTGATGCTTGCTACTTACTTCAAGATTTCATTGTTCAATGGGTTTGGTCTCCATTTGGTTCTATCTATCGCCGTTATGTGTAATACCCTCATTGGCCAAATATTTGGCGCTTTGCTAGGAATTTGGAACGGTGTATGTTTACTTTAACCATCTCCAAAACTCACGAGATATAATATGATTTTAATTCCTTAACTGTCACTTTTTGTTCTTTTAGACCAGATCTTCCTGTATATATATATATATATATATATATATATTTCTTTTGAGGCGATGTAATAACCAAGAGAACTTCTCTTATAAAGAAGTTTCATCCTCCTTTCCGCGAGTTCCTCATCTTTCTTGAGGTTCCTTCTATGTTCCGTAATATGGAGGAGAGTTCCTTCTATGTACCGTAATGATGACCTCTTCTCCCTCGTCCCTCCGTCCAACGCACCTTCAATTTGACAAAAGATCAAAAGAGGCAAAGAAGTTATCTTGATTTGCTAGCCTGGGAAGTTGAAGGTAAGCCCCTTGAGCATGATTAAGCAACGAGAACATGGCTTAAGGGGTTCTCCATAGTATGGGAAATATCTAGATTTCCTAGGGTTTTTGCCTTGATCAAAATTCAGACCTCCATTTATTCAGAGCTATGGAATTGCAAGGAGCGTGAAGATAAAGCATGTTGGGTGATTTGTCCCGTCAAGAGCTATGAAGACAGAGCCTTAGTTTTTGTGGTGACCGAAGACTAAGTGATTTTGCATTTGAGTTTTTATTTTTTTTCTTTAATTTCAAATAATATAATGAAATTCTAAGTTTCTTTTTAGTTGGTTTGCACTATCTTATTCTTATTCTTTGTGTTGTGAATGTTTGTTTTGGTTTCGTTTATGCTGATCTGAGACCCTCCTTGATGCCAAGTATTTGACCACTATTTTCTTAGCGATCAACTTTCTTTCTAATATTTGGAGGGATGTTTTTACCTTGTTTTGTTGGATACCTTTGTTAGGCGGCTTTGGCTGGCATACTATTTGTTTGACTTTGTTTTCACCCCTCGCACTAGATTTTCCCGTACTAATGGATCTGATCGATCTCAAGACCTGATGTGTAATTTGGCTTGCCCTTCTTTGGAGGGTTTTTGTAGTTCGTCTTCCCTTTATTTAGGAAATGGGTCATTTTCTTGACTTGCCTGGTCTCTCCTCGAGGGACTTGGTAGATTTTTTCCTTTGGGACTAATCAATCTTAAGACTTGATCTGTAATGTGGTCGTCCCTTCTTTAGAGGGCCTTCGTAGTTTCTTCCCTTTTGTTAGAGATTGGGTCATTTTCTTGATCTGTCCAGTCCCTCTTAAGGGGATTTAGTAGATTTTTTTCCTTTTAAGGACTAGTCGATCTTAAGACCTGATCCTTGATCTGGTTTGACCTTCTTCAGAGGGTCTTTGTAGTTTGTCTACCCTTTCTTTTAGGTATTGAGTCATTTTCTTGACATGTCCTGTCCTTCTTAAGGGGACTTAGTAGATTTTTCGCTTTTTAGGGACTTGTTAATCCTAAGACCTGATCTGTGATCTGGCGTGCCCTTCTTCAAAGGGTCTTTATAGTTTCTTGGCACATCATATCTGAAAAGAAAGAGGGCTTTTTTTTGATTATCATCTTTTGCTCATACATCAACAATAATACTTTATGAGGTGCCCTCCATTTTAAGGGTGGTCTAGTGCCTTCCCATTCATATCTTCCAGTTGTTGAGTCCTTGGTCTGTCGCAACAGTGACCCTATGGGGTCCTTCCCATTTTGGCCCCACCTTTCCTTCTCTTGAGTCTTTTGTAGCCTGAGTTACCTTCAATTCTTGAACTTCCTCGTTCACCTGGGGATTGTAGTAGTTGGCCATCGGCTACTAGTTAGCTACTGCTTGTAGCGCAACTTGTTCCCTCTTTTCTTCCAATAGATCCAGATTCAGTCGTATTTGCTGTTCATTTTGTGTAGGGTTTAGTTACTTTACTCAGTGGCTAGCAAGGTCAATCTCCACATGTATTATCGCTTCACTTCCAAAAGTAAGTGACAATGGGGTTTCTTCTATTGGGACTTGAGCAGTTGTTGGGTAGGCCCAGAGTATGCTTGGTAGCTCTTCTGGCCAAAATCCTTTTGGACCTTCCATTCTAGTCTTGATCATCTGAAATATGGTTTGTCACCTCTACTTGTCCTTTCGCCTATGGCTGTCCCGGGGACAAGTAATGTTTCTTTATCCCCAATTGCGAGCTGAAATCCCTGAACTAGTTGTTGTCGAATTGCCTGCCGTTGTCGGTTACAATTATTTGAGGAATCCCAAACCTGCAAAACAATAGATTTCCAAACAAAATTCCGAATGTTCTTCGCTGTTATCTTGGCCAATGGTTTTTCTTCCATCCACTTTACGAAGTAGTCGATGGCTACCAGGTGAATTTCATGTCTTTTCCCTCACGGAAGAGGCTCGATTATGTTGATTTCCCATTGGTAGAAGGGCCATTGGCTAGTCATGGGTGTTAGCTTTTGCGGGCTTTTGTTTTGGAATGTTAGCAAATCTTTGGCATAGTCACTTTTGCTGACCAACTCCTGAGCATCTTTTTCCATTGTTGGCCAGAAGTCTCCTGCACGAATGACTTTATGTGCCAAGGCCCTGCTTCCTGAATGCTTCTTGCATATGCCCTCATGGACCTCTTACAATGCAAAATCAGCCTAGTTGGTTGAGAGGTAGCAAATGTATGGGTGGGTGAAGCTTACCTTATACAGCACTTCGTCAATTAGGTTGTATCTGCTGGCCCTTGGCCTTATTTTTCTTTCCTAACTTTTTTCTTTGGGCAAGGTTCCTTCCTTCAAATAGTTTAGGATCGAGGCTGCCCAGGCTATCTCTGTTTTTGTGTAGTTCACTTCTTTTATTGACCGGATAATTCTAGATTCTGCCAAAAATTCAATTGGCATTGCTGTATTCAATTCAGATTCTGATGCCAAGACCAACGATGCCAGCTGATCGGCGCTTGAGTTCTGCTCTCTCTGTACACTCTGAATACGGAATTTCTTGAATTTGTTTTTTATCTCACCAACCTTAAAGTATTCTTTCATTTGATCCTCCTTGGCTTCATATTCCCCATTGACTTGCCTTATCATTAGTTGCGAATCACTGTTGGCGACCTAAGAAGCACAAATACGGATACGACATGACATGGACATGCATACATATTATTTTTTAAAAAAGTATGACATAGGCATGTCAGGGACATGTTGAATATATATAAAACTTTTAAGGAGATGAGAAAAAGAGGAAAAAATAAAAAAAGGTGTCCCAAACATGTCCATAATGTGTTCGGAATTTTGAAAAAATTAAAAAATTTGGACAATCCTTTTTTCACATATCTGACATGTGTCCGGGAAGTGTCCGCGAGTGTTGGTGTCCGACACGGACATGCAAGTCAAAATAGAGTGTCCATGCTTCATAGTTGGTGACTACTTGCTCGGCTCCCAAATGCTTTGTATTTAGGCTCATTGTTAGTGGCTGGGAAGCCGAATCTTAGGGTATATTACAGTGTTGTTCTTTCTGGGGATATTATAATCAAACCTGTACCACTGGTATGATGGGTAGAAGACCCGTCAATGTTCAGAGTCCAAACTTGATTCTCGTCAAAGCATCCCTCTTTCTATTCTGGTCCTCTTTCTTCCTCATGAGTGAATCTTGCCACTAAGTGGGCTACTGCCTGCCCTTTAGGTCACTGAATGACGTTACCAGAAGTGTTTGGTTGATGAAAGGCCTTCCTGAGTGGCTGATCAGTCAAAAGCTCAATGGAATGGGCTTGGAAATATGGGCGGAGACGTCTTGCTTCCGTTACCAATGCAAATGCCAACTTCTCAAGCCTAGAATATCGTTATTCTGCCGATCTCAAAGCCTTGCTGGTGTAGTAGACCGATTTTTGGACACTTCCATCTTCTCTAAGCGGAGCTAACTGTTGTGCAGGAGAGAGTCATGTATAGGTACATTTTCTCCCCTGACTTTGTTCGGCTGAGTAGGGGAGGCCTGGCATAATAGTTCTTTAATTGTTAGAATGCCTGTCACACTCTTCTATCCACTCAAAAGCTTTCTTGAGGACTTTGAAGAATGGTCGGCATTTGTTAGTTGCTTGGGAAATAAATCTATTCAGCACCGTCACCCTTATAGTTAGGCGCTGAATTTCCTTTGCTGTTTGCCGAGTAGTAGCTTTAATCTTCCTAGGAGTCACTTCCATTCCCCTTTGCGAGACTATAAACCTGAGGAACGTCCTGGATGAGTTTCCAAAGGTGCATTTTACCGGGTCTAACTTCATTTGGTATCTTCTTAGGGTGCTAAATGTCTCTTTTAAGTTCACCAAGTGCTATTTAACTTTGAGGCTCTTGAGTAGCACGTCATCCACGTATACCACCACAGTCTGGGATATTTGGTCTCTAAACATTGCGTTCACTAGTTGTAGATAGGTGGCACCATTAATCTTGAGTCCAAAGGGCATTATCTAATAATAGTACAACCCCTGATCAGTTATAAAAGTTGTTTTCACCTGATTGGGCTCATACATCGGGATCTGGTTGTATACCAAGAAAACTTGAATGAAATTGAGCAACTCATTTTTGAATGTTGAGTCCAATAGTAGATCTATCCTGGTTAAGGGGAAATTTTCCTTGGAGCAAGCTTTGCTTAGATCAGTAAAAGCAACACATAACCTCCACTTACCATGAGGCTTCCTTACTAGCACCACGTTCGCTAATTATTCTAGATAGTGTACTTCTCTGATGAACTGGGCTTGGAGCAGTTTTTCCACCGCCTGCTAAGGCTTGATTCCTTTCAGTGGCAAATGTTCTCTTATTTTGTTGCACTTGTTTGTATGAAGAATCAATGTCGAGCTTTTGGATCATGATTCGGGGATCAATCCTTGGCATATCCTCATGGGACCACACAACTGTGTCCATGTGTTTGAGAAAGCGCACCAATCAATCCTTTATTTCAGGTCGTAGAATGGATCCAACTTTAACAATCCTCTCTAGGTTGTCTTCTTCAATCTTGACTTCTGAAAACCTTTTACTGGCTCGCCTTATTTTGGGCTCTCTTTATCTCTCACTTCTAACCCTTAAACGACAAGGGTCTATTGAGGCTTAGTACTTTTGTGGGAGGCCACGTAGCACCCAAGTGGTTCCTCGATCCCTTTTTACTTCCCTTATTCCTTGTTGTGGGGAATCTCATCATGATAACTCCGAACTGGTTAAGGGACTTTCGGCCCAGGATTGCGTTGTATGTCGATGGGTAGTCTACAACGAAAAAGTTGATTATCTTTGTGATTTTCCTTGGGCTAGTTCGTGTGGCAGGGAAATGATCCCTAAAGGCTATACCATGTCTCTTAAGAAACTAACTAATGTCGGCTTCATCGGTTGTAATTTCTCCCGTCTTAAATTCATCTGGTCAAATGCCCCGACTAATAGGATTTTGGCTGAACATCCGTTGTCAATTAATACTCTCATGATCTTGTAGTTGGCAATCATCAAGGTAATTCAGCGGATCATCATGGTCTTTAATTTTTAGACAAAAAGGTGTTAGACTGATAGACAATAGAATCCTAATTATTGAATATTAAAAATAAAAGAAGAAAATTGAAGCCTGAGAAATTTTGGACGCAACTATGCGCCAAAACCGTATTGATTAAATACATTAAAATTGTAGGAAAATAATTCTGAAAATCAGGTAAAGCCATCATGCCCTACGCATTGGAAAATGCTAGTGTGATGAATTTCATAAAATTCCAAGATTGCGGAAAAATGAAAAATTTGTTCATGCGCAAGGGACCCAAACTAGACACATCCACACTAGAAATAAAGACGAAAGAAATAAAAGAGGAGAGGTGGTGGGAGAACTTGTCACCACAAGAGAAATAATATGGACCCAAGGTACTTGACCCTAGCCAAGTAATAGAGGGATCTCAACTAGTATAGAAGGGGAACCCCCCCCCCCCCCCCCCCCAAAAAAAAAAAAAAAGAAGAGAAAAAGTCCATTTTTGCACAGATCGAAAGAGAGCTTGGGAAAGGGAGGTGGTATGCAAGGTTGTTAAAATTGTGATCCTATGTTTGATTGTTTTGGGGGGGTTCATAGGATTGGATCGAGGATCCTACTTAACTCTTTAAAAAGATGGCCAAGTATATATGTAAAAATAAAGAGCTATTAAAAATCAATAGTAAACAAGCCTAAAATAAATCATGTATAATATTGTGAAAAAAAATATGAAAGTATATGTATTCACATGTTTCTATTCATATTTTCTTATAAAATATAAGCTCTCTATTTCCAAAATAACACAAATTAACATTTTAAAGCAATAAATTAAAAACAATTCTCTAAATGACCAGCTAAATGTAGTAATACTTGTAAAAAAGGCCAGTATTTTGAAAATATTTGAGAAAAATAATGGCCACCGAGAATTGAACCCATGATTGGTAGGAAGGAAACCAAGAGTGTGAGCCAACTGAGATTCTGACTAGCTTATGAATTAAATTGCAAAAATAAAACTTGTACCTACTAACAAGGATTTAAATCCCCCCCACCAAAAAAAAAAACATCATTAATCCACGAATGTGAGTTTCTTAAGGTTAAGAAAGTTCAAAGGTGACTAACCCCAAGTATTCCCAATGCTTTAAGTCCAAATGAGCAAAATAAATTCCAAAAAATACCATATATAAAATATAATGAATTTAAAACTCATTTTTAAAGGCACTATAGCTAAACATAATCTAAGGTAAGCAACAAGAAGCCATGGTAGGCATTTGCATAAGAAAATTTGTTGACCCATTTCAAATAAAATTAGGGCTTGTTTGATAACGTCGTGGTTTTTTGCTTTCATTTTCATTTTTTCAAAAATAGAAGAAAAAATGTGTTTGGTTCTAAGTTTTTGTTTTTGTTTTTTTGAAAATGTTTTCAAATTTAGGCTAAAAACTGAATATGAAAAAAGTGGTTTTCAAAATTTTTGAAAACAAAAATCAGAATCGGGAGTAAACGTGTGCGGTTCACAACTTTAATGAGATTGGGATATCTTCTCCCAGCAGCTACAACAAATTGCCTAATAAATCCTTTAATTATACTCTAACTCTTCTATGCAACTTCTTCGACTCCTAAAATCTTTTCCATATTAGGGATTCCCAAGACTCTCTCTTCCTCTGTTAAACTCTGTCTTTCTCCCTGCCTTATTACAACCAAATGACCCTATTACTAAATAGTATTTTTTTCTGTGTAACTCTCTCTCTGTAAGTTCTGATTTGCCTTTACTCAGCCCTGAGCCTCTCTTCTTGAATGATCAATCATATTCACATATAAAAGGCAGAGCAAGTACCGTAAGTTGGTGATTTCTAGACCCAGAGAAATAAAGATGAGTAGAGTTTTAGATAATAGAGTACTCGAAACTGGATAAGTGAAATATGAAGGAAAGATAACAAAAATTCATACCGTCCGATGGAGTTGAATATGTGCTGCACTATTTGAACCAACATCCACATCAACTAATAAGCACGGATACGGATACGGGACATGGATACGCAGACACGTTATTTCCCAAAAAAATAGGACACGGATACGTTAGGGACACGTTGAATATATATAATTTTTTTATATTTTTTATATGACCATATAATAAAAACGTAATATTATTTTAATTAAAATTAGCATAAAACACACAAATTTAAAAAAATATTATTAAAATAACAAAGTCATTAAATAAAAATTAAAGAATTTCTTCATTTAATCATCAACATCCATGATTCAAGTGTCCGAACACGTGTTCCGGAAGTGTCCGAGAGTGTTGGTGTCCGACACGTGTCCGTGTCGGACACGTGAGCCAAAATAGAGTGTCCGTGCTTCATAGCACGTCAATATGCTGCAAAATTATTCTCCCATTATCTTTTTACCAATTGAAGGCCAGATCAAGAATGGTGGAGACATGAGAGGTAGTTCATTTACCAAATTATAACGATCACTAGAATAAGCATCCGCAAATATACTAGTAGGAGGACGATAGCACAAATAATGGAGAGGTTGCACTTAGAGGTGTCAAATGGCCTGGCACGTTTCACCTGGCCCATTCGGGCCAACGGGCCGTGCCGTGCCAGCTCGGCTCACCAAGTGAGCCGTGGATTGCTGGGCCCATGTGCCAAACCACTTGGCCCAATTCGGCTTGTTGGCTCGGCCCATGATGGGCCGTACCGGTTCGGCCCTCGGGCCACTTAGTTTTTTTTTTCACTCTTTTGGTTTTGTTTTTGTTTTTTTTTTTTGCTTTTAATGACTAATATAGATCATTATTCTTTTAAATGTTATATTTTTTTTTGTTCTAATTCCATAATATTACTATTTTTTATTTTATTATTTGTAAATATAATATTTTGTTCAACTTTTATATTTTTTACTTTGTTATTTGTTGGTTTAATATTATTATTATTCACTTTATTATTTGTTATTATAATGTTTTGTTTATATTTGTATTTTTTTCAAAATTATTATAATATTTTTCTTAAATATATTCACATAATAATAATAAATGATAATGAAATAGGAAATAAACCGGGCCTAACGTGCCGTGCCAACGGGCTGCCGTGCTGGGCTGTGTCTATGCCAGCCCTCCAGTCGTGCCATGCCGTGTGCTTGAGATGGCGGCCCACCGACCACTGGTTAATTTGCCGTGCTGTGCCGCTTGTTAATTTGCCGTGCCCGGGCTGGCCCGACCCAATTGACACTTTTAGTTGCACTTATAATTGAGGAATTTGATGAGTCCAAGTCATTAACCTCAACAGTTAGAAGAAAAGAAGGATCAGAAGATGAGAGAGAGTTAACTTTTTTATGAATAAAAAATCCATTTTAAAACTTTATTGGGTAAATTATTACATTTTTCTCTTCTTTTTTTTCGTGGACAAAATACAAAAACTTTATTGTGTAACCTTTTGATGACAATTTCTTCTTCATCGTGAGCTAAATAGTTATCATGAATGAGACTTTGTTTTTGTGTTTATTTGAAGTCTTTTATTTTTACTAAAAACAACCTAGTAATTTTTAATTGCCCATAAACTATAATAAAAATCAAATGCAATACTAAAAAATTATATTAGATTTGGTACAGTGATTCGAGTCTAGAAATGGTTTTTATTAATAGTGGATTTTAACAGTCTTCATTATTATGGAATTTAGGTTCGATACTATATTGATTATCAAACACATTTCCTACTTTTTTTCCCTTAAAAATAATGCTATTATACCAAACACATTTTTTGTTTTCGTTTAATTAAAAATAAACCGAAAATAGTTTACATTTTTAGAAAACTGAAATCAGGAAACGTTACCATATGCCACCTTAGTTTTCAAAATGCTATGTAGGCACATAAAGGAATGAACAAGAATTCTTTGGGGCAATCAAGGTGAGTAACCTAGCATTGTGAGGGGGTGATGCTTCGATACTCGGTTTGTATTTAGTTTTTGAAAGTAAATATTTCTATTCCAATTCTGAAAGGTGATTTTTAGAATTACTTTTAGCTTGCTTGTTTTGGAAAATTATTTTGATCTCTTGAAAAGTAATTGAATTATTGAAAAGAATTGGTTTCGGAAATACTCTCAAATGTCCCTGATTTGGAAAATGATGCTATGAGAAAACATTGTCATGTTGTTGCTTTGATTAGAAAGTCCAGTTAAGGGACTGTGATGTAAATGCTTGATCACCTCGTAACTTGAGATCTCTTATGCATTTCTTGGGAGTCATCGAAAGGGATGTGGTCTAGGTTTGCATTTCGTATCAATTCTGAGTCAGTTGGGACCGTTTTGTTGGTGAAAGATCTTGACAGTGGACATTCTGTAAAATGTTGATTTTATAGCTCGAGGAGCAATTTCGCTTTTTGTAGAATGATATTTTATTGCTTGTGAAGCAATTTCGTAATTCTAACATTGTTTGCATTACCTGGATATCGTATTTTCATCCATTTGTTATTAAAATGTTTTAAAGTGCTTTGTTATTGTAAATCTGTGTTATCTTGTTTAAATATGTTTGAATCATGTCCAAATACTTTCATTTTGAAACCCATGATGGAGTATTATATTATTTACCGAGTTTAGTTTAGCTCACCCCCCTCAACATTTTAGGTGACAGTGAGTGAGGCCAAGGATGGGAGAAATATTAGATGGTGGTTGTTATTTATTTTTTTTTTTTATATATTGGAGCAGGTTTAAGCATGTGTAAATGAACAAGACCCATACTTCTTTTCTAACCCTTTTGTAAGGGCCGAAATGTCCTAAAACTGATATAAATATAACTTGTGATGAAATGAAATGCCTAGATGCTTTGATGGGATGGTTACATCCCATTTGGTTCTACTTAAGGCTTTAGTGACCGATCACAAGCTCTAACAAAGTCTAATAACTTAAAAGGCAAGGTTCAAGTTGCAACAACTATAGACCTCATGCATCTTCCTCCATGAAGGTGATTGGTTGAGGATGCAGTTACCACAATCGGGTTCCCCCTGGCGAATTGTAATTTGGTTGGTACGATCCCAAACATAGATCATTTGCGATTTGGAACGCAAGATTTAGCGTTCCAATCTAAAATATCAAAATATCCAAAAAAAAAATCATCCAACAAAAAAGAAAATGCATACATACATGGTTGGAATTTTTATTTTATAATAGCTTGGCTTGATTGAAAATTTTCTAGTGTATTATATATATGTATATTATTATAAATAATATCAGAAAGCATATCATGTTCCAAATTATCATATTTCATTCCAACAATGCAATCCGAAGAACCCTACCCTCTATCGTACCACATTCTATAACAAGTTTTGATTTACGTTTCCATTTTCGTTCTCGTTCCACGTACGATAAAAATTCATGTTCTAAGTAACATTGGCTAAGGATCAGTCTTTTGGGGCTTAGTTGCACTTTTGATGGTGCATATTTCTTCAGCTACCTTGAGCTTCCTAGCATGCACTCGTCTAGCTAAACTTGACTCTCTAACACATCTTCTAGCTATGGTTCTTATCTCTCTAATCTCTTCTTGAATGGCACAATGTTGCTCATTTTTTTGTCGCTCCTCTAGTCAACCTTGTTGCTTGACTGCCACTAACCTCTACAACCTGCCCACTCTGATTAGGGTTTCTACTTGCTTCTTTAAATTGAAGTAGCTTTTTATGTTGTGGCCATAATCTTTATGAATGCGGCAATATTTATCCTTGGGTCTTTGCTTAGGAGGCGTTCTCAATTTTCTTGGCCACTTTAGTGCCGGTTCATCTCTAGTCTGCATGAGGAGCTGGTCCGAAGTGGTGTTGTGTGTAGTTAGTGTTCCGACTCTCAGACACCCCTAGCTTCCTCCCCTTTGTTCTTCATTTTTTGAAGAGCCCCCTAATCTCCGATTCTTGCCGGTCTTCTAGGCTTTAGACTCCCTCTTTCTCTTGGCAGCTTGTCCACTCATTCTTGCATCCTTGTCCCTTCTTGCATTCATTGCTTCTTCAACATTCATGTGCTTTTGGGCTCTGAGCATTAGTTCTCCCATATTGGTTGGCGGAGCTTGCAATATGGAGAATAGGAATTTAGAAGGCAACAAGCCTCTTATGAAAGCAGTCAAGACCACCTTGCGACCTATAAGGCGAGTCCGTATTAAACCTTGCCACATAAACAACGATTACCCTTTGTTCAATTTCATGCTTAGTAGATATGTGGTTGGTCTCCCGTGTCCTTTGTCTGCCAACGAAGTGTCGCACAATGATTTTTTTGAACCGTGCAAAGGAATCCACAGACCCAAGTTTAAGTTTATTAAAACACGCCCTAGTGGTACCTTTCAAGATGGTGGGAAAGGCTATGCACATAACCTCATCCGGGACAACATGCAACTGCATCAATGCCGTGGTACGTTTCTAGATGATAAAAAGGGATCTTTCATCCCGTCAAAGTTTTCCACTTGTGGCATTTTAACCTTTGGTGGCAAGGGTTTGTTCATCACGACTAGGTGAACGGTAAAGCAGTTTTCTCCACCAACTCCTCAACCATGGCGGGGGCCTTTGCTTCCATGGCCTCTATTACCCTGTCGAGTTTCGCCTTCATTTCCTTTAAAATGCTCATCCCAATACTCACAGGTTTCCGTTTGGCTTTTGACCTCATTGTTTTTGCTGGCAAGGTCCTCATGTCATAACTCTTTTTTCAACAGGGGTGGGGGATCCTCGGCGTTGGCAGGCTAAGGATTAGGTTGTAAGGATAGACCCTACATTAACTCTCTATTCTGCTTTACCAACGTACACAAGCTCTAAGTCAGATCCTACTCATCGTTCCATCACATAGTTACCACAATTGGTTCTCCCCTTAGCGAATTGAGAATTGGGATCACACGATCCAAACATGGATCATTAACGATCTGAAACGTAAGATTTAAAGTTCTAATCTAAAATATCAAAAGTCTCAAAATCTTACAACATACTATAAAATACATACACACTTTATTGGAATTTTATTTTATAATGGCTTGGACTCATTGAAAAGTTTTTGATATGTATGTGTGTGTATATATATATATATATATATATATAGAGAAATGTATTTCGTTACCAAAAGTGATCCGTTACCAAAAGTGATCCGAAGAAACCTATCCCTAACGTACCACGTTTTATAACAAGTGATGATTTACGTTCCTGTTTCCATTCAACGTACCATAACGATCCACATTATAGGTAACATTGTTCCAACGTGTCTATTTTGCCCGACTCCAAAGGGTTGATGGCTTGCCAGTTGTGGGTCCCTTGCATTGCTACACTTTTGGCGATGGCTGGTGTAGCAACATTCCCAGCATGGTGTTGCTGGGCTCCTTGCTTGGCATTCCCGTTAGGTGAGTGCTCATGGATCTTGTCACAATCATGCATTCTTTTGCTATGTGAAGACTAACATCATTTCCCACATACGGTGCCAACTGTTGATACTTGGTTGCACAGTCAGGTTGAGATCCTTGCAAGAAGAAAATGCTATTGGAAAGACACTGCTGGAGTGTTACCAGCCCAAGCCTCTCCAATGCATTAGTTAGCAAAGAATGGAATAGGAAGTTGAGCATGATTTACAAAGATGAATCACGAATGCTTTCGTATATCGTGAATTGCCATGGGCAGTTGTTAAATAGGCGTGGCGTGGCTTAAATTTTGGGATCACATTCCCTTTTATTGCCCCACCCAAATCGTGGCTGTTGACATCATGGGGCGCTAATTTAGGAGCAACTAATGCACTTTTGAATTCTATAGATTGGGTCAACTATTGTAACGGCTTGCTTCTAGAGAGAGGTTGGGTGTCTATTAGGTATGCACAGGCCACCTTGGTGGTCTGCTCTATGTTGTGAATCTGACCATTGGCACTGACCAGTTCCTCATATATCACCTATTATCTTGTTTTTGAATGTAAAAAAGTTAGATAAGCAATGACAATTTTCATTCAAATAGGCATACTAATTTTTATTGTAATTTTGAGCTTATAATTTTTTTCCTTGTTTTGTTTGGAAAATTTTCCAAATTAAATTTGTTGGATGTGAAGTAAAGCTGCAACCCTTCTAGGAAAATGGGCCCCTTATTGGTGATTACACTAGGGGTTTCCGGACCTGTTTTGGGTCAAGTTTAATTCCTGTAGGTGCACACAATCACCCACAAACCACTTGAGTTGATAAGCCTGGGGAGAGAAATTGGGCGTTACTATTGTCAAGAAAACTGGTTGACTTTCTATAATGATTTGTACTTCCTCAGATTTGAATAGATGTAGCATCACAAAGCATGTTTCTCCTCATCTTTTTTGATTAGTAATAGTTAATTGTTTTGCCTCATCGTATCCTTCAGTGTCAGTTTCTTTAGGGCCACAAAAATCTGAGGCCACTTAAAGAATGTCATGAAGCATTTGTCACACGCTCGAGTTTACTCAATCAAGTGATGTCATTTGTTGGGAACTTGTTTGACCATTGGGAATCTCGTCAAAGTTCTGATTTTTTTTTCACCAGGTCTACTGTGGATTTTTGATAACTTCTGTATTAGCTTGTATACTTCAGAGAATTTATTTTAGTTTCTTTTCCCCTATAAAATAAATGAAATTTTGTTCCATGCAGCTGGCGTTTCTCTACATTCCCACTCATCCATAGCCTCATGCTTGATTACCAATGGGGATGCCAATATATAAAGTGACCTATGAATTTACTTGCAAACTAATGGATTAATTCATGTTTTATTTTTTATTTTTTTTAACCAATGAACTCTTGCTTCCTTTAATTATACAAGTCCATTGGAGCAAATTGCTTTTGTATGAGTTTTACTTTACTCCTTTCTTTTAAAAATCTGTTAATTAAACATGAAATTCTTGTGCCTTAGTTTTTAACTGGAAAAAATAATTTTTCAGTCTGGATGTGTTTTCATTCTCTTTATACAATGTGTCACTTTAAGGGGTTTATTAGCGCTTCTATTGACATGGAAGATACAAGATAGCTGTCACACATTTTTTTTTTTACCGATAGTGAAATTTTCGTACTGAGAAGAACCTTCTACAGAGGTTTATAACTTGCTAAAAAAGATTGCAGTTTTTTGTTAATCATTTGAACTCTTAATGTTTCTCATCACTTGGAATGTAGCAGTCTTGCAATTTTTTGTCTGAAGCTGCTTGATTAATTTAAATCTATTTGCCTGATTGGGTGATTTTGAATTTTTAGGATTTTTTTTGGATAAATGACTTTTTACAAGTTAATTTAGTCATTGTTTTTGCCTTTAGGGGCTACAAGCGTTTTTTCAGACGGGCTATGCTTGAAACTTCAGATTTCCTCAAGGATGATTGCTTGAAAATTAATTGCACTGTTGGAGTTGTGGTTTCAGCAATAGATTGTTCAAGATTGCACTTGATACAGGTCCCCGATTCTGATATTGGAGCACATTTTGGTATGTCGTTGGAGAATGGGGATGGCTCAGATGTTACTTTTGATGTAGCTGGGGAAAAATTTCATGCTCATAAGCTGGTATTGGCTGCTCGATCTCCTGTATTCCAAACTGAATTTGCAAATCTGACTGAGGAAGGTAGTCATGAAATTGTAGTTCAAGATATGGACCCCAAGGTTTTTAAGGTATAGTCTTTTAATATTTATATTTTCTATCTTTTGATTTAGATTTCAGTGTGGTTTAAGTTTATATTATGCAGGTTTAGATGGTGATGTAGTGCACTGTATCCCATTTTGTTTTCGTTTTACTGAAGTATTTTTGTACTTGTGTTTGGCAGGCTGTGCTGCACTTTATATACAGAGATTCTCTTATTGAAGATGAGGAGTTGCTAGCATCAAGTTTGTGCATATCATCTGTGTTTGACACATTAGTGGCAAAGTTGTTAGCTGCAGCACACAGATATGATTTGTCCAGACTTAGACTGATGTGTGAATCTGTACTATGCAAGGATATATCTGTGAATACTGTTGCCAGTATTCTGGCACTGGCTAATCAATATCATGCTGTGGATCTAAAGACTGTTTGCCTAAAATTTGCTACCGAAAACCTTGTAGGTATGTTCTTTCTATTTATTTATAATGAAGTTTGAAATTTTGTTTTATGGTTATCAGCATGGGATTGTTATATCTGCCGGATGGTTTGCCTTAGTTCCTATCTGTTGTCTGCAGATGATGTTTTCTGCTTTCTCAAGCTTGTAACTCAGATTTGAAATGTTTGTGGTTGATAACATAAAATATCTAGGGATTGCCAGTTGAGGTTATTCTTCCTTTTTTGGTCTCCTCCTTGGGGCAGGTTACTTGGCTGCTCATATGGGATCAAAGCATTGTGGTACCAAACTCAGATAAAACAAAATTGTTTAGAAAGAAAATTTAGGATGTTTGGAAATAATTTGAATTTTCTTTAATATCAAAACATGTAATGCATACATTTCCCTATTCTCTATTCTTTCAGTTACTTTTGCAGTAACTTTGTTAACTCTAAAAGAGAATATGGTTTTCCATAAGTCTTCTTCGTCTCTTCTTTCTCATGCTTGGATTCTACTTGGACCACATAAGCCCAGACTCCCAAGTCAGGCACTTTGCTGCGACCACCAACTTCCACAGCCTTCGGGCGAGACATTATATAAGCTTGGGCTCTCGAAGTCTTTCATCCTTCTTGAATTCTGGCACTTTGCGCAACCAACGCCTCTCAACGCCTCCGAGCGAGAACATTATACAAGCACAAGCTCCCGAAGTCTGACACCTTGCACGACAAATGACTTTCACGGCCTTCGGGTGAGACATTTTATAAGCCCAGGCTTTCGAAGTTTGGCACTCTGCGCGACCAACGCCTTTCACCGCCTCCAGGCAAAACATTATACAAGCCCAGACTCCTGAAGTTTGGCACTCTACGCGACCATGCCTTTCACCGGCTCTGGGAGAGACATCATATAAGCTCAGGCTCCCGTAGTGTGGCACTCTGTGCGACCAATGCCTTTCATTGCCTCCGGGCGAGACATTATATAAGCCCAGGCTTTCCAAAGTCTGGCACTTTGTGCGATCAACACCTTTCACTACCTCTGGGTGAGACATTATATAAGCCCATGCTATTGAAGTCTGATACTTTGCGCAGCCAGTGCCTTTCATCGCCTCCGGGTGAGACATTATATAAGCCCAGGCTCTTGAAGTCTGGCACTCTGCACGATGAGTGCCTTTCATCGCCTTCGGGCGAGATATTATATAAGCCCAGGCTCCAGAATCTGGAAATTTGTGTAACCAACGCCTTTCACCTCCTTCGGGCGAGACATTATATGAGCCCAAGATCTCAAAGTATGGCACTTTGTGCGGCCAATGCTTTTCACTACCTCGGGGTGAGACATTATATAAGCCCAGGCTCCCGAAGTGTGGCACTCTACGTGACCAATGCCTTTCACCTTCTTCGGGCGAGACATTTTATATGCCCAGGCTTTTGAAGTTTGGCATTCTGTGCGACCATTGTCTTACACTGACGCTGGGTGAGATTATACAAGGTCAGTCTCTCGAAGTCTAGTACTTTGTTGCGGCTAGCGCCTTTTATGGCCTATGGGCGAGAGACATTATTTAAGCCCAGGCTTCCAAAGTTTGGCACTCCACGTGACCCCTTTCACGTCCTCCGGGCGAGACATTATTTAAGCCCTGGCTCTTGAAGTTTGGCACTCTGCATGACTAACGCCTTTCACTGCTTTTGGACTGAGACATTATATAAGCCAAGGCTCCGAAAGTTTGGCACTTCTGCGGGACTGATGCCTTTCACCGCTTAAGGATGAGACATTATATAAGCCCAGGCTTAGCGCTTTTCACCACCTTCGGGTGAGACAATTTATAAGCCCAAGCTCCTGATATTTGGCACTCTGCGTCACCAGTGGCTTTCACCAGCCTTCAGGCGAGACATTAAATAAGCCCAGGCTCTGGAAGCTTGGCACTTTGTGCGACCAGCGCCTCTCACCAGCCCCAGGTGAGACTATATTAGCTCATGCTCTCACAATCTGGCACTCTGCGCGAACGCCTTTCACTGCCTTCGGGCAAGACATTATATAATCCTAGGCTCCCAAAGTCTGGCACTCTACATGACCAACGCCTCTCACCGCCTTTGGTTGAGATATTCGATAAGTCCGGACTCCTGAAGTTTGGCACTCTTTGTGACTAGCACCTTACACCGCCATCGGGCAAGATATTATTGAAGCCCAGGCTCCCGAAGTCTTGCCATCCGCGCTACCAACGCCTTGTAGTACAGCCCAATGAGGCACTCCTATAGGCTCCCAAAGCCTAGTAAATAGCTATGGGACTATTAGTCTTGTTCAAACATAGAGTTTTGATACTATTCTGTCATGACCCGGGTTCCCAAAGACCTGAGGGTGGACCTTGAAGAATTAGGTCAATTAGGTAAATAATTCCTTAATTAATATATTTTCACTTGAATCTTCATACACATCCATTTCATATGTTTCATTTAATATGATCAAGAATAACTCCACATGCATCAATTAAGAAGTTGTATTCACCATATTATAATTTCTCATATGTCAAAAGCATGCAACATCACTAGTTTTGGTTACATCCTTCTACATGTATAAAGAAAAAATAAGTCGTGGCTTCCGTAGCCTTAACATTTACATTAAAGCGATCATAAGGTCATTTACATCCAAAAATAAGTAAAAAGAGATGTTCTTCTAGTTCACGTTGTCAAGTTGCCGGTTCCTTGTCCTTACCTGCATCTGGTAGGGGTCAAATCAACTTCAGTAGAGATTCTAAAATAGGAAAGATTAAGGGAATGCAAAGTGTAGACATTTGACATGTAGTGCCAAGCAAGTGTCCAACATACATACATCAAACAATCAAGATATTTATCAAATCACCAATGAGTCGAATAATCAATTCCATTACATGAGAGGCACAATGAATAATGTACATAATGAGCGCCACACAATCACAAGAAAATGTAAATGTACGTCATGTAAATCACGAGTGAGATTTTAACTCTATCTCTCTCAATTCGAGTTCCAACACTACGATTCCAATCAACTAATGGCCCTTGGTAAGGCCTGGTGCTTCACGGGCTACTAACCCGTTGGCAATGCACCACCACCCGTGTCGGTTTACGATTCGAAACTGAAGGGAGACACCATCCCTGTCACAATAAATTCCTGGGTAAGAGCGCAATCTCACCACACTCTCAACTCTTTTTACTCCCTCAACCAAACCTTTCATTTCATTCTCATCTATAACATTAATAATCTCACAAAGCTCAACAAATTCCAAAGGGAAAACATTCACACCATTCCCACTCAAGTCACAAGCACATCAAGAGACAATCATACTTGCATCTTTCATTAATCACAATCAAAACAAGATATTCAAGGCAAGTCCCGAGACAATGACATTCTATCATTCAAGAAATTTCAACACATTAGTGTGCAAATATGGGTTTCCATCAATAAAACTACCATCACATAGTTCTGTCTCATTAACATGAATATGACAAAGATAATACAATTACATGGCATTTGCTATCTCTACTATGGTCCAAACAAGATATATATACATGATATACACAAGGCAAGTTATGAATATGAGATAGAATGCATGAAACTTTCATGAGAGCACCCGACCTTCAACCTAGGTTAGAAATCCTTTCTTTCAAGTTGAGAAATGTAGACTTGTGTTTGTAGGGAGAGAAATTCCAAACCCTAGCTCCAATCTTTGCTCCCACACTTTGAGAAGAGTAAAATGCTATTGATCTACGCAAACCATCTAAGATCCATAAGAAATTAAGAGAAATTTAAAGTAAGAGGGAAAACCCTAATCTTTACCTTTGATTCTTGCAAAATCTCTTGAAACACTAACCCCAAAAGGTGATGAGGGATCTCTAGATGATGATTGCACTAGGAAGATTTTGCGTGGTTTTAATCTATGATGATAGAAGTGGTTGTATGAGAACCTAATAACCCTAGGTTTTCCCATCTTGTGCTTGAGATAAGAGAAAAGAAGAAATGAAATGAATTTGGAGGCAAAAAACGAAGATTTTTGGCTTTAGAAAGACACGATTTGGCTTTCTGTCGCACCGTCATTCATATGTAGTCGTGTTTGTCACTATACTTTCAAATACTGAATCTAGGATCTACCATCTAGATATTACGAATTTATCAAATCTCCCTAAATACATTTCTTGTTCCTAACTCACATCACTCGATTGAGTCTTACTTCAATTGGAACATGCACACTTCCGGCGGATAAGGAGTGTCGTTCATGAATATCAGCTCCGAAGTTACTGGATGATGGGCACGCAATCATCACTTCTAACATTCAAACTTGTCACCAATCTGACACTCACCATACCCTCACCAGACATTGCAACTACTCACAATACCAAGTACATCCTTAGCATACTCTAGATGCTAAGTGGCACACACTCGATCCTATCCGCACTGTAAATCACACCTTATTTCGTGCGAATACTGGCAATGATTACAACCAAATATTTGTGAACTCTCGATTGTTACTTCCTTTCTATCTGAAAGGTTTGCATGGCCTCAACAATTTAATCTCACTGACTATGAGAGAAATTTCCATTTCCCTCTAATCCAACAAAACTACTGCCAACCTTGGCTACATTACTCACTATTCAACCATCTTCTCAATTATTTACTTGAATGTCTTTAATCTCTCTCTCTCTCTCTCTACCACCCAAAATGGCTATCACTGTGAACAACGCAAAACCAGAACTATACTTTCAACTCACAAGTGCATTTCTAAACAACGTGACATGCCACTCTATGCGTCATTTCCTTCTATTCATGCATGTTAGTAAACAATATTTACACATCGATATGCATAGCATGCAATAATTCATTTACTTTTACCATTTGCGTACCACAAGAATTTTATATACATTTACTTAGGAGATTTTCCACTCCTATGACATCTTAGCAATTTCAAATAAAGTAAAACTCATACCACATTTCAATTACATTTTCATTTCAATATAGTGTATTCCCCATAACCATAGATTTAAATCGCGGTCGCGGGATATGAGTCGGTCACGATGTAATAGTATCAGGGAGTATCAGGTCTTTTGTAACGGGAATCGGAAATCGCTACTATGAAAAATCTCTTAAAAGTCACTAATACACATATCTTGATTACAATTATCACATTTTAATATTTTTTAGGGATAATTACACTTACCTTCCCTAAGATTTCTAACAATTGCAGACAATACTGTCACATCCCAGAATCCACCCTATGCGGATTAGGGATAATGACCGGCCTAGTTAGGCACCTCGCCAATATGCTAATCTTGACAACATATTGATGACGTGTCTAACCAAAGGCCTTTTTATCATTTCCAAGTAGATTGCATTCTGTTACATAAATCATGCAGTGGAATTCTCGTTTGTTAAAAATTTTGTTTGAATGCAATCATACTTGATAGAGCATAATTAGACTGTACATCAGAGTTATAATAACATAATCCTTAATTATTACATTATTGATGAATATGTCTCACTATCCTTTTCCTGTCACAAAATTTTGGCATCTATGGTGTTAGGTTGTTACCTCTGTAGTTGGGATACAAATTCCTCTTTCGCCAGTGCCTATGCATTATGATTTAATAGCAGCTGGGTCTGGAAACCTCTTGGTAATTCTTGAGAGTTTTATTGAAAAGCTCGTAATACCGGTCCCCTATCATGGGTTTTTGGGGAAAATCCCTTTTTGGATACTTTTATGGTTAGCAATAGAAGAGACCTTTATTGGAAGTTACTGGCATTCTTAAAACATAAACATAAAACTGAGAGTTACAAGATATATACTTGGAAATCATGCAAGAGTTTATGTCAGATAGTTTTGCAAGTTAAACATGGTATCATAAAATATGATACAAGTGAGCAAATAGAATATGTCACACTTCTTAAAACTGTTGTCCTTTAGGACCTTGAGTTGTCACATGGTGACCTGTAAACGAAAGCTGTGAAAAATATTTTGTGCCATAAGTCTCATAAGCTCAGTCCCTGGGAACTATAAATGTCACCTTGGTGACCTCTATGTAATTTAGAGCTCGAGGCCTACATAGCCTTCTCACCGGATTCAGACTCCTGGCCGAGTCACTTATGAAGACTTACTGAAAGTCTACCGGCTCTTAACGCCCGTCGGGGTGTTGTAAGGCACATAAAAACAGAAACATGCTTGTAAAACAATTTTTAGGCTATCCATGCTATGAAACATTTAAAGAGATGCTACTTAAAAACATACAATTCAACCATTTATTTCAGTATTCTATAAACAATCATGTAATTAAAACATTTAGCATAGTAGTCTGAAATATGTTATAAAGCTGTAAAGAACCGTATTTAGTATTATAAAACTGTAAAGAACTACATTTCATGGAAAATGTCTTCATCTCCATTTTAAGGTTTAGGGTTACTCACCTTTGCTTAATACGTAGTTATTTAGCCACCCTTGGATGCTCCTTAGCCTTTTCTTATCCTATAAGGGTGATTAACATATTAAAAACTATTTTAATGCTATACATCTTAAGGGGCTATACTTTACGAGCTTTATTTGGTTAAAGGGTCTCCTCGCCGAGTTCATTATACTCAATAATATATAGTAGACATACCCAAGGTCATCAAAAATATATTTAAGTTCTGTTTAGTGTCCTGAATTATGTGTGGTTATGATGTAAATTAAACTGTTAGGATGATAGAAGGAAGAATGGGGCAAATCCCGGGTGGATAGTAATCGTGATAGTCCAGATTTTTCTAGAATTGCCTGGCAGTACCCTTGTGTTCAAATCCGATTTCCTCCCTAGTTCCTTTACTCAAATTAAATGAAAATTTCCAGAAACATTACATATTGAGTCTAGTTTCATTGAGATTTAGAATCACCCAAAAATTCTACTTACAGCTCAAGGATATAAGCCAAACGATTCACTGAGGTCAGAATCTGGACAGTTTTGGTAAAATCATTATATCTAATTCATCTTATGATGCTTATAATATAGCAAATCAATGCTAAGACATAGATATACCTCTCTGTAAAATTTCAGAATTTAATTCAAAGAATTGGGGAAGATATGACAGTTTGAAATGGACTGTTTGACATCATCCGAATTTTCATTTTTGGCCACCTGACTTTAAAAACTCATAAATCAAAATTGGTTTGGAGTTTACATGTAAAACTAATCTTAATAAAAACTAGACGTCTAGAGCTTCAATTTAGACCCAAATTTCACTTGATTTGGATTTAAATTGACTAAGTTATAGCCTTCCAAAGTTGGACTAGTATTGCTGGTAGCATTCATATTAGCTACGGGATTCATTCTAAATCGATCATAGGGACTAATTACACACTTTCTCCATTGATTTTATAGCTTGAAAGAAGCTTAAAAGTTTGATTGAACTTCAATGGCCGTCCTTTGAAACTCAACCATTCCTAGGTCAAAACTCAATCATTTTTCGTGGTTCTTGAACCATTTTGATCCCCAAGTAATTCCCTACAATTCCTAAGCATCAAAAATCATTTTGATCAAGTTTCTTCCGAGGTGGCTGATTATCTCCTCCATCTACAACTGCCTATAGGATGCTTATTTTTGAGCCATTTCAAATGATTCTTTTTGTAATCTGTGTCTCATTTTCGTCCTAGTTTAAGTTTCCATTCATAAAATTATATTTGGTTAAAGTTAATTTCTGAGTGAGCTTCAAGCTCCCCTTTAATGGTGGCGGGTCTTGGTTCTAGGATTTTTAGCCCATTCGAGCTTGTTTCTTGGTGTGTTTTTCTTTTATAACATCATCTTATGTATTTTAGACTCACTAAGTAGCCTCAAAACAGTAGCCCTGCAAGGTATATTTTAGAGAGAACTTTTGAGTTCAAGCTTACCTCTTCAATAGTAGCCCCACTCTCTGTCCTAGCTCCTCCTTCCTGAGCTCCAGAACTCCTCCCTCTTCTCTTGGTTCAGTTGGTACATTATGCACACTCTTGTATGCACATGTATATATCATTTCACATTTCTCTTTCTATCATTTTGGTTTGGTGACAGACATTTTCCCCCACTTTCTCTCTTTTCTTTCCTTTTCAATAATTCATTCACTCGTATGCATCACATGTATTTATCACTTTATAATGTGCATTATTGTTCACTTGTATGTGTCTCCCCTTCGATGTCTTCTCACTATTGACTCACATGTCATTTATATATATATATATATATATATATTGTCTTGTTGTCTGCATATGTAATAGATACTATTCACCCACATGCATAAAACACTAGTGGGGTGACAGTCACTTTTGACTGTCCCCTTATCTTGTCCGTACAACAATGCACACATCATTGTGTGTACTATTCAAACCCATGCGCAGGTAATGTTTGCACACTGTCATTGTCAACACATACATTTGGTATTATTCAATTATCGATGCATTAAATCATGTAACCTTATTAACCGTGGTTAGATTAAGTTTGCATATAATTAGGCCATATTCCTAACCAAAATTCATTATTACCGTACATAACGCTTCACAGCTTCAAAAAGATCTTTCGTTATATAACTTTTGATACATTGCATAAATTCATTTTTTGGTGAAATTCAACATTGTACTATTAATTAGTATTGTTTTGATTCCACAACCACCCCAATAAAATTGGGTTGGGGTGTTACAAATAGGACTTGTAAACGGATCGGATTCGGACCGGATCAGAGCCGATCCGAATCCGATCTGTTTAATAAGAAATCCGATTTGATCTGATCCGTTAATTCGATGGATCAGGCGAATGTTAATCCGTATCCGAATCCGTTAATAACCGGATATCCGAACCGTTAATCTAGTCCGATCCGTTAATCTAGTCCGATCCGTTTAAACTTATAATATATATATATATATTAAAATTAATATATTATTAATAAAATTAATATATTATATATTATATTAATATATATATTTATATATTATATAAATATATATGTAAACGGATCGGATCAGATTGTAAACTGATCGGATCAGTCTATATCATATCCGGTCCATTTATATTTGGGATAATCGGATTCAGATCGGATCGGGTCACAGATCACTATTTCTAAAACCATATCCGGACTTAACGGATTAACGGATAGGATCTCGGATCGGATCGGATCGACATCCGATCCATTGACAACTCTAGTTACAAATACCCCGTAGGTTTCTAAAATAACACTGCCCCCGCCCCCCCCCTCCCTTTGCTTCTAATGTCTGTAACAGATTTTCCCCAACTGTTAAAGACTGTCAATTGACTTAATGAAATTGAGTGATGTCAGCATAAAAATTTATTGAAATGCCAATTTTACCTTTACAAATAATGGAAGGACAAATTTGCTCCCACAAGTTGCAATTAAATGGAAAAATTTCCCTTGCTAAAAGAGATCTTAAAGGACAAGCATGCCCTTCATCATGCACATGTGGGATGCATATAAATTAACAACTGAAATATAGCTCTCATTCTCTCTAAGATCAAATTTTTTCCTAAAAATCATTTTAGTTTCTCTCTTTAAAATTGATCTAAAAATTATCTTTAATTCAATCTAAAATTAAAGAAAATTAATTTCTCTCTTAAAAAACTGAAAAATAGTATTTCATAATAAATAAAAAAAACTTCTATCCCCAAATTCTTCTTTACATAAAAATCATTTTAAATCTCAATTTTTTTTTCTAAAATCCTTTTTTCTTTAAAATTATATATGAGTCTCTTTATAAAAACTTACTTCTTTAAAATCTAATCTAAAATATCTCTTATAATTTCTTTCTCTGCCAAATCTATCTTTCTCAAACGTTATCTACAATATTTGTAAAAACCTATAATCAAATCTGAATGATGTAAAAGAAGAACAAATTAACTGAAATATATAATCAAATCCAAATAATGTAAAAGAAGAACAAATTAATTGAAATTAATTAAAATCTACAATATTTCTTAAAATCTAAACTATATACACGTGTCAATTCCTGAACATGTAAAAGAAGAACAAAACTAATTAAAATATATAATCAAATCCGAATGATTTCCCATATAGAAAATCTAGCAAGTAGCAGCCCAACACTGATTAAACAAGAGCCAACCATATGGTAGTCATGTTCACTGGACGAATAGAAACAACAAATGGGAGTAGAGAGAATAATCTAAGCTAACAAACTAACCAAGGAAATGGTTTTTAATTGTCAATAGGAAGAAAGGGATTTGTGCAGTGACATATAAGTTGGGATAAAGGTTGAATAACTTATGTTGATGAATTACTTAAGCTGGAAATATATGATTTCTTGAGTTGAATTGCATATTAATTAATTTTTCTCAAACTGATGAAAATGATCAAACAAAATTGATTTCCCACATATAGAATATTCAATAAATTCACAATTTGAGATACAGAAAATTGCAATCTGGCTTCGTTTTTGTTACAGTAATATACATGTATATATGTATTTATCTCATTCCTTTTTTACCACCCTTACAGAAAGTTGTAGGATTGATTTCCTTCTCTCTCTCTCCTTTTTTTTTTGATTTCCAACAGTTTGGGGAAGGGAATTAGATTTCTCAAGCTATAAATTTACCCCTAGAAATTCCATTAGTTAATCAACTTCAACAGGTACAAGCAAGGCAAGTGAATGGCTTAGGACAAAGTTGTGTTTTCCCCGAATCAAATTGCACCAGGAAACGAAAAATTTTGAGAAAATAAAAACAATATCAATCTCATGTGAAAAATAAAATTAAAATTAAATAATAAAGAAAAAAATTGTGAAAATCTGAATTCTTCAAAAAAAAAAAACAAACCCTAACAAACTAATTTTCCAACATTAAGCCACAACTCATAACTCACAAACCCATTTCTTTTTCTTCAGATTGAACAAAAATACAAAACCCTAACTCACGAACCCCGTTCATTTTATAGATTCAACAAAAACAAATGCATACCTTTGCAAGCCAGTGCAAAGCATTTCACCAAGAAACCCTACAATGCTTCCAGTATAATGGAAATAAGCAAATTCCTCACATTGCCGGCTTTCATGCCTCAGTCGATTCCTCCCTCTCTCTCTGTCTCTCCCCATCTCTCTCTGATCCGAAGAATCTGAACCTATCAAGAATTAAGAAGTCTATGGGTAATTTTGCCTTTCAAAAATTTGTTGACTTTTGACCAAAGTAATATGTAATTAAATATGAGGGTAGTTTTGTATTTTTACCATTTCTGTTAACACTGTCTATTCGACAATTTTGACAGGGGCATAATGTTATTTTAGAAACTATAGGGATAGTTTCTGTAATTATTAGAAACCCTAGGGGAGGTAAGTGTAATTATCCTTATTTTTTACTATAGGGGTAGACTTTAGGGAGCTTGGTGCACAACTACGGTGGAACCTTCATGTTGCACCGTAATTCCTTCTGAGATCCCAAGTGACTTGTGGATTGGAGGGTACTTTTGATCTTTCTATAGACTAGGGGTTGTTGCTGACATTATTGTATGGGTTTGCATTAAATGCAATAGGACAGCTAAGTCAACCTACCTCTGTTAGACTTGACCATACATTTTCACTAGACCTACTTTTAGGGGCTAGTCACATCCATCAGCACTATTCCATGTCATATTGAGAATAGTGCTTGATGGGGTTGGTCACTTGGCTAACCATTATAAATAATGCAAAGGCACCAAATGTTAAGAAGTTCATGAAGGTCTAACCTCATGGCCACCTGCCCTTCTATTTCTCTCTCATATTGTCTCATCTCTCTCCCTTCTCCACATCTCTTGGAGAACTCTCGACTATCTAACGTGTACTTTCCACTCGTTATACGAACTTGCAATCTCTTCATTTGGGAGACCCAGATCTCTCTACTATCTACAAATCTAAACTGAATGCAATCATATAAATTTCACTTCTGACGAAATAAGTCATTCTCTTTTCCTTTCCAAATATTGATTAATTTCACCCAAATGAACTTATTGTTATTGCAAGGAAGGTGTTAGATTGATATCAATTGTGTATGCAGGCTGCCTAGGTAGTTAACCTAGGTTCAGTTGTAACAACAAATAAATATAATGTTCCTCCTAGTATTTTTTTTTCAATTAATATGGAAATCAGACTTGTATTTATTTTAGTTGGAACCAATGTTATCTCGAATGCGGATCGTTATGGTATGTGAAACGAGAACGAGAATGTAGATCGTCACTTGTTATAAAATGTGATACGTTAGAGGTAGGTTTTTTTTTTTTTTTTGGATCGCTTTATTGGAACGAAATATATTTAATTGCAATATGATATTCTTTTTATTGTATTTGTATTAATATTCATATTTATATATATATATATATATATTTCCAACAATGTATGTAGTTCTTGTTTGTTTTATGTTTTTTTGGGGCTTTTGATAATTTTGATTTAACGCTAAATCTTGCGTTCCAAATTGCGCATGATCCACGTTTGAATTGTGTGATCCAATTCGCGGGGGGCTAACTATGGTTGGAACCAAAGAGTGTTCTCTAAAAACAAGGGATTGCAATTAAGAGGTAGATTAAATTTTGAATGGGTCCAACCTACACCGATAAAAAAAACTCATATAGGTTGTTCCTTTTAAGTGGTTCATGTTTTGTAAAAAAAGAAAAAAAAATTATTAACATGAGCTGCTGTTCAAGGACCAAAAACATTGAGGCAGCAAAAGGTCGAAGGTGATGCCCCTCAGTAGTGGCACATGTTCATTCTCTTTTTGGGAGGACTCCGTAGGATGTCAATTTCAAGCACCTAGATGAAAAATCTTCTTTCTTAGTGTATTTTATTTTATATTTGATGCAAAATAACCTTAGTCATCTGCACCTAAGGGAAGTAGAACGCCAGGCATCTGCACCTAGGGGAAAGTAGTTTTTGGCATCCGCACCAATAAAATAGAGAAAAAATACTAATCATCTATCCTTATTCACAACCAAAACAAATGGAGTCCTTAGATAGGCTCTATTAACAAATAACGACTATATAATTGAAGATAAGTGCAGCTAACAAAAAATCCTAAAAATAGATAAAAAAAAATGAAATAATAAAAATCCACGCCCTGGTGATTGCACCATCTCTCCTGGGGTGAGGAAAACTCGACTACGTCAAGTGTGGCTCCATGCTGCTACGGTAGTATTCAAGCAAATCTAGATTTCTTGAGTGATCCAGCTGGAATCTTTTTCGAGGTCCAAAAGCATTTACCACAATTTAGAAGTGTCTAAGTTCTAAAGGGCTTTTCTGAAAAGATTTCTGAAGTTCAGTGTCTATTTTAGAATTTTTGGAAGTTCCAAGGGTGTTTTTGAAGAAAATTTGAAAATTTTGGCATTTTTTAAATTTGTTGGAAGTTTGGGGTGACTGGGATTTTCAGGAATTCAGGGGAAGCTTCTGGATTCTTTTTTTTATAAAAAAAATTGGCAGCCTTTTGTAATTTCCAGATTTTGGTCAAAATAAGGCCTGGGTCGGCTCAGGTATGGGACTGGATAGGGGTCAAAGATTGGTTATACGATGGACCTTGTCTGTTGTGTCTTGGGTTGGGATAGCTGGGGCAGCAAGTTTTGCTGGTTTTTTACATGAAAATCTTAGAAGGGAAAAACCATGGGATCTCGTCCAGGTGCGCACAAAGCCACTATGAAAGAACTGAAAAGTACAAGATTCAACTCGATTTACAAACCGACTCGACTCCTCAAGCCTTACTGATTTGATCTGCACCATTGTTGGCTTGAATCCATAAACGTTTTTAAAAGCTCCGCCTTCGAATCCTCGAACAACTTCACAACTCGAATCCACGAATCTCAGTATCCACCGATCGCAATAACTAGAACCCTCCATGCTAGTACTAACCAAATCTCTAAAGTAGAAGGATGTGATTCTGGGTTTTGATCTCAAGATGGATGTTCTTCTAGGTTTAGATTATGTGAATAGCTTAGAAAAACTCTCAAAAATATTCCTTTTCAGCTGTATGCCTTTCTTATTGTTATATGTAAAGAGTTATGTTAGGTATTTAAAGGAATGCATTAAAAATTTTCGCAAAAACCTAACACAGCTCCAGTTCGAACTTGGTGGAGCCCTGTTCGAATTGGGTCCCCCCTCCCCAAAAAAAAAAGTACTGAACTGGGATCAAATTGGAGATAGAACTTGAGCTTCTGGTCAACCTATTTCAAGCTGAGTTTGAACTCCCATCAGACTGGGACTGCTGGACATGAAAAATGTGCGTGAATAAGTTACTAAGTTTAAACCTTTCGGAGTACGAGTTCAAACTCATGTTAATGGACAGCTCATCCAGTTCAAACTAGAGATAGAACTGGAGGTTCTGGCTGAAAAACTTTGAACTAAAATCATCATAGTTTGAACTCCCATAGAATTCAAGCTTCTAATCAATTCAAATAAGCTCTAAATGATTGAAGCCTACATTATATATGGTCAAACCAAGTTTTCTGGAGTGGAATCAAACAAGGTCAGTAGGCAGGGTGCAGCCCCCCAAACTTTTGAAAATTCAAATTTTACCATTAATTTTTATAGAATATTTTTTAAAAAAATTAGGCGTCGCCTCCCCCCCCCTCTTCCTCTTTAAATGCATGGTCTAGGTCCGCCCCTGTCAGTAGGTCGAGTTCAAATTAGAGAGAGAACTGGGATAGCATTGGGCTTGCTGATTTTGTGAAAAAGAAAGGAAATAATGTCAAGTTTGAACTCTAATGGCTTCTAGTTTGAATTCACCTACATACCTTCAATTAGTTTAAAACCAAATTTTAGCACTTAGATCATGGACTAAAGGCAACGTATGTTTGAAAAACACTCAAAAAGTAATTTGAAAACTTTTTAAATGTGTGTGATCCAAACCGGGGTATATGGTATCTATGACGATCTTTTCTTCAAACCTGTGTAAATGGGCCCTCAGGGCCCCTCACTTGATCTTCAACGGTGCTCAATGACCTCCAACACACAAGGCTTGAGTAATAATGACACTCTCTTAGACTTGACCATAAAACCATTACAACCAATGTTGTCGCACAGAATATGCCAAATGGAATATGACTTGATGCAAAGTCCTAATAGTTTTGGTTATGAATAAGGATGGAGGTTTAGGTCCTGTTTGGTTACCAACTCCAAACCAATTTTAAAATTTTTTTTTTCAAAAACTTGTTTGGTTAAAACAATCTTAAAACCCATTCTATCTTTTCCAACTTTTTGAAACAAGCAACTTTTTAAAATTTTTGATTTGACAATGATATTAATATATATTATATTTATAAAATATTATATTATAATATATATTATACATATAAAATATTATTTTATAATATGCCAAACTTATGATATATAACTTTAATTTTAAAAAATATTATATAATTTAATAATTAATATATGTTATATTAATGAATCGAATTTGTTAAATCTTGTTATTTTTATTAAATTAATTATTAAATTTGAATAAAATTAATTTTTTTATATCATATTTAAGTATTTAAGTAAATGTATTAAATTCCGATCACAGTTTTTAAGAATATTAAAAATTATGAAAATAAAGATCATAGTAAGCCATGCCTTTTATTGGATGATCGTTTCCTATAAAAAAAAAAATTAATAATCAAGGCTTACCAGTATATAATAATAATTTTAAAAAAATAAAAAAATTTGAATGGACTAATGGACTAAGCACGCGGCAGGAAATGACAAATATATCCTGTTAGCTTGGCTTGTCAATGGATCAATGTTGGATATTTACCTGATAGTAATTTAGATAAAATTTTTTGAAAAATATTTAAAAAAATTTTGTAGTTAATTTTTTAAAAATTATAAAAATGTATTTCGATATGATAATCTAAATTTTAAAAAATAAAAAAAAATTTAATTTCAAAACACATATCCTGTAATTTGAAATTAAAAATCTTATTTTAAAAACATAACCAAACATAACTTACTTTTTTATCTTTTTTCAAATTAATCAATCCAAACAATGGTTCAAATTCCAAGAAATTACTTAAAAACACTTCTCAAATTTTTTTTTTAAAACTCTAACTCTAAAAACTATCCAAACAAAGCTTTAGTATTTTTCTTTATTTTATTGTTGGGGATGGCAATAACTTCTTTCTCCTAGGGGCAGATGCCTAAGCGTTGTCTTGCATCAAAATCTCTTTAATGAACACCAAATTTACTTGGGTACAAAGTTTTTGCTCATTGCTTTCTTGCTAGTAACTATTGGAAAGCTGTAGCAGTTATACAATGTTATTATTGCAAGCAAAACACATAATCATGTGTTCCCTATATTCCAGCTTATTTGTCTCTAGTTTCGCATCATTAAATATATTCTAGTGTGAATATGTTTTTGTTTATTTTTTTAAAAGAAGGTGATTTGGTTTCTTTCGTGCATATTTGCTTTTCATGCTTGATGAACTTAATAAGGACCCCCTTCACCCAGAAAAAAAATAAAAAAACTTTTTCATGTGACCCGAATAGTGAATAGTTCACTAAGAACTAATTTCTATACCTTTTCCTGATTTCTTAGATTAGATTGTAAAACTGCATTTATTATCTTCCTGTGTCACATCAATTCTGCTGGTAATATATATATTGTTCCTTCTGTATAACTTCTTGTTGTGGTTAATGTTGGTCACTTCACTCTGAATGCCAGTTATATGGGAATATATGGCATTTTCTCTTGTAGCTTTTGTCATTCAAATTTGATAATTTCTCTAAAAGTCTCGCACATGAGTGACACTGAGCATGTAATTTAAGCTACTGCTTCCGACTATATATTAAAATTTTGATAATCTCAAGAGGTCTCCAAATAAATGAAATCCAGGAGTAAAAAATTCGAACTTAAGGTTTTATCAGTGATCAGTTTATAGTTTCTGCATGCCCTGATTGTTTCCCTTGATGCAGAAGTAATGAGCTCAGATGGTTTTGAGTATCTGAAAGAAAAGTGTCCGTTGCTGCAGTCGGAACTTCTGAAGACGGTGGCTGGATGTGAGGAAGAATTTAGTGGTGGTGGAAAGAGTGGAAGTGTGTGGGCACAGTTTTGTGATGGTGTTGATCCAAATGATCGGAGTACATGGCAATAGACCTAAGAATTTTAAATGGAGCATAAAGAATCCTAAACTTGTGGGTCCAGCTTTTTGACAGCCCTGTGATTCAATTAGGATGCAAGGCAAGAAACCTGAGACTAGTGACCATTAATTCGGTTTGTCTAATTATGAATTGTTTGTCTAATGACTAATTGGAAAATGGGGAGGAACAAAGCAATAACAGAAACAGAATGCAAGCATTTGTTGTCTGTAAAATGGTTATATGAACTGGGTGTTACCGGTATAGTAGTGTGTATTGTGTTGTAAGTAATGATTAATTGATTAAAATGTAGTAAAGTGAAATGATCTGAACGTGTTTTTTTTTTCATTTATGTTTTTGGGTTAATGCTTTGGAAAACTTGTCCATGTTAAATGTGTTTGTATTTGTGAACGTGTCAGTATGTATATTCCCAAAACCTTTGAAATGACATTGTGATTATCTCAATTGTGACGGCAAGATACTCGCAGCCTTGAGATTAAGATGGAGAATGGGCAGCTTGTATTATAAAATGGTATGGAACCAAACTTAGCTATGTGATTACGTATTTTCCATTCTATGACCTTAACTCTTGGGTTTGGTATGTAAAAGATATATATATATATATATATATATATATATATATATATATATATATATATAGCCTTGAATTGTCATGGAATTGAAATGAAGTAAATATTTAGATGACCCTCCAACCAACGACCTTAGCCTTGAATTGTCATGGAATTGAAATGAAGTAAATATGTAGATGACTCTCCAACCAACGACCTTAGTTGTATGGACATATATATATATATATATATATATATATCCTTGAATTGTCATGGAATTGAAATGAAGTAAATATTAGATGGCCCTGCAACCAACGACCTTAGTTGTATGGACAAGGGTCATATGGAAGGTCTTGTTGGCTGGTCATACACTCCTGAGAATTGGAGGCGTCACAAACTCTCACAACTAATAGTTGATTTGACTTTATATATATAGGCAATTCAGATTCTACCGAGTATGCAATCACATTCCAACTGAACCCTAAATTTCACTTGACCAGAAAACAAAAATAAAAATCAATTTGTTTTTCAAATTCAAATAAAATGGGTTTTACATCAATGGCGTTTGTCTGTCTTTACCGCCATAGGTCACGCTGTAGTGATTTTATTTCATTACAAAGAATCACTTCTTGGCTTGATCTTAATTATGGGTAATTTGAGGATGTCCTAGAAGCGGGGAGGGGTGAATATACTTATGCATATATATATATATGTATATATGTGTATATATATATATATATATGACTCTAATTTTAATTTAGGTTTTTCCAGATCGATCTTGTTCAATTATGTTCTATTTGGTGTTAATCCCCTACTTCAATTTTTTTTTTTGTTTCCTGCTAGAGTTGCGCATTGGTTTATTGATCAAACAAGATTTATGTTAATTCAAGTAAACTCAATTTTGTCAATTTGGTAATCCCCTTCAAGCCCTCTATTTGTGAGAGTGACACTATGTGAAGATTTGCTCTCTTTCCATGTCTATTGGGGCATCTACAAAATGAGAGTGGATAGGTATGATAAGAATAAGATTCTTATGAAGACAAGTGTTAAGTTGAATTTTAATATATCTTGTGCGTGGTTACAGGATGCAGTCTCAGGTTCAATAGTTCTCTTTGAGATTCTTTCTGAGGTAACCATCGATAGTCTTCAGGACTTGGGTTGTCATAAATGACTAGTACGTAGTCATTCTGTAGACAAACAGATCTCCGCGATACTCCATCCGTGACTAAGAAGCTTGTAACATAAGCAGGCTTCTTTTGCTTTCGCTTCCATGAAACCGAACTCTAAGAGGTAATCCGGATTCATACCCAACTGTTATATGTTATTTTTCTATCATTGGTATTCGAGTCATATATGTTTGCTGATTCGCTTCTATGGTAAGATGCATGTTTAAACTCGTGCATAAATTTATAACATGCAAACTATACTTGAAACTTGCACTAAAAGTTTTTTATAATGGGTCTTTTCCAAATGAAAGGGTTTTAGACACTTTTTTAATGATCTCCTAATAGCCCTATTATTAAGTCCTTAAAATTTCACTGATAATCCATGGTCAGCTATGTGAGAGATCTTAATTTAAAGTTTTATTTTTTTCAAGAAAATCTTAAACTTTTGGCTTAAAAACGATATGTAAAACCTCATTTTTTTGGTGTAAGAAATCTATATCGATGTATTTCTTGTTTCGAGAGCTTTCCAACGATATGTTATATGCATTTTTTTAATGTAAAACAAATGAGATATGAGGTCCCAGAAATTGAGTCGCACCATTAAAATTCCAGTGTCGCGATGGATAATATCTTCCTGTGAAGATGAATTGCAGTTAGAGGCAATACCCAGTGGCATAGTTATAGAACCGGCGAACCGGACATTAAACCAGTTTGGTTTGATTAATTTATCTTTTTTTGCTAGAGAATCGAAAAAAAATCTATTGAACCAAATGATTTTTCAGAAAATCGATTGAATTGACCAATTTGTTTTATAAACGGATTGAACTGCTTTTTGTCTTCTTATCATCTACAAATTTATTTTTCTTCACAAAATCTCTTATATTTGATGATAAAATTATGAAAGTTAAAAAAAAAAGATATTATTGTATGTATTTTTATTGTATATACAAATATATATAACTTATAATTAAGATAATTTTAATAATTATATTTATATTTTATTATTTATCACTAGATAATAAATAAATTAATATATATTTTGTTATTTTTAAAATTTTAATATATATATATATATTTTTAATATATTAATTATAAAATCGATTGAATTAATGAACTCAAAACACTTTCATGATTCATTGTCTGTTGATAACTGATATACCACAAACATACACCAATCACCTGGAGACACGTGTGCATACGGAGTTGATAATCTCGATCATACAGAGCAGTGACTAGCCTTCAGGGCATTCTCATATATATATATATATATATCATACAGAGCTGATAATCTCGATCATATAGAGCAGTGACTAGCCTTCAGGGCATTCTCATATATATATATATATATATATCATTCAGAGCCGATAAACTCGGTCATACAGTGCAGGCGAAGCCTCCAAGGCATTCTCATGCACATATCTCCCAGACCTTATGTTCTGGGCAATATTTAATCAACACCTCATACGGCTCCGACCTTATGGTTTCCTTAACAACTGCTAAGTAGGGAATAAGGAAACAGTATTCAACACGGAAACTACTATCTATGATTATCTCCATCTACGACTTAATACTCCACAAGGTAACTGCAATCTCCGATGATCAAATCCCTATATTCATGGCATCGAATCCTAATCAACTTAGGAAGGCCACGACTTATAAATTAAACCCTAAAGGTACGCTTTATTTTGATGCTCATTCTTTGGCTTTCAATACAGTCTTTCAATTCCTTTTACTTACTTAAGCTTCAGAGCGGCTACCACCGAAGCCAATCCGGTGGACCTCTGATCGTCTTTCTGAGTGTTCTACAGGTCACGGAGCCCTCACTTATTGCGAGTCAAAAAGTGCAGCATCAGTTTGGCGCTGTCTGTGGGAAACGACTAATCTCCAAGTACTCTATTCATAAACTCATCTCTTTCCACCGGAAAACCATGGCACCAAATCTCCGACCACGACAGAATACTCAGAATTCGCAAAACTCTCAGCGTCAGCCGCCTGCTCCTCGTACAAAGGGACCAGCGGTTAACCCCATGCGACAAGAGATTGAATCGATCAAACGACACAATGAACTGGTGCAAGAACAGTTGATTGCCATCACTAGAACGCTGGCAACACTCACACAAAACCAAGCAGCGGTTTCTCCTAACCCGCCGGTCAACTTCGCCGCAGGAACACAACCTCCTGTTGCCACGGGGAATGAAGAACTCCATGAGCAGGCTCCAACTAACCAACCTGGGCACCCCCCCGGGCGTTGCCCGCGTTGGCAGAGATGCACAACCGTCAGCTCCAGGCTGGGGAACATCAGCCTTGTTCTTGACGTCCATTATCGAAGTATAACTCGGGCTCAACTCCAAGGGCCTCGGGAGCACATCCGACACCGCATGAGCCTCATCCCCATGCAACACCAATCCCTCCGGTTCGGAATCCTCCTCCGTCCGAAGGGCGTACTCAATCCTACTACCCTGAAGCCGAGGCTGTTAGGCAGGGTTCGCAAGATGTTAGACTCAGAGACCCATGGAGGGTAGAGGAAATTGCCGAGTCTATGGACCGAACAATCGCCTTGAGAGGACCTCAGAACCCTCCAGAACAAGATGAGCTGGCTAGGCTGCTCGGAAGACTAGCCACTCCGTTCACTCACATCATCATGTCAGAAGAGAGGCCCAGAAAGTTCATGGTGCCCAAGTTCACCCTATATGATGGATCTGGAGATCCAGGGGATCATCTCTCGCACTATCAGCATACGATGGCCCTTCACGGAGCCTCTGATGCTTTCATGTGCCGAACCTTCATCACCAGCTTGAAGGGAACTGCTCTGAAGTGGTTCCACAACCTCTCTCTGAACTCAATTACCAGCTTCTACGAGCTCGGTAGACAGTTCTTGGACAAGTTTATGACCAGCAGGAGGCTCAGAAGGGGCCCAGAGTTCCTGCTAAATGTCAAGCAGACTAGGGAGGAATCCCTCAGAGCCTACATCGCACGCTTCAATACCGAACTCACGGAGATCACTGACTGCAGCTCGAAATTCCTTGTAGCAGCCCTAACTGTTGGGCTTGCCCAAGGTGGATTCAGAGACTCCTTAACAAAGAGCCCTCCAGCTAATATGGCGGCATTAATGGATCGGGCCAGAAAGTACATCAACCTGTAAGAAGCCAACCGCACATCCTAGAAGGGCTGTAATGACATGGAAATTTTTTTTTTATTATTACTTGTTTTTATTATTATCATTATTATTATTATTATTATTGATATTAAAATGTATATTATTATTATTAAAATGCATGGTGTATGTATGTGTGGCATGTATATGTGTGTGGGATAAAATATGTGTATGTATATATGTATATGTATATGTATACATAACAAGTGCATGTGTGCACTGTGTGTGGGTGCAACTGAACGGGTGTGTGTGTGTTTGTGACTGACTGAATGTGTGTGTGAGGTGTCAGTGGAGTGTGTGTGTGTCTAGTGTGTGTGTGATGATTGATATATATATATATATATATAGGTGTATAGGACAGCTTTGCATTAAATGCAAAGCTGCATGGGGGGAAGAAAGCAGGGTGGCTGAACAGAGGGAGAGAAGTCAAGGAAAGGGGCTGGTGTGAGAGAGAGACGTGTGGGAGTGGGTGTGTTGTGTATATGTGTAGTCTCGGTTAGGAGAAGAGAAAGAAAAAAAAGCAGAAAGCGAGAGAGAGAAAGAGAGTTATGGAAAGAAGAGTCTTGGAGCTTGAATCGAGCTTGGAACCAAAGGGTGAAAGAGGTGCACGGCTAAGAGAGAGAAACCCAAGAAAACCGTAAGTGACCCATTCTGTTTTGATTTTTTTTAAAGCATGATAATTACTTTAATGTATAGGATCTTAGAGAGCATGTTGTAGGGTTTATTTTGCAAAAAGAATGAAAGAAAATGGTTAAGAAACGAGATAGAAAACTCTAGTTGCAAGGTTTCGGTCATGGGAGTTAGGTCTTGTCATTTTATGTGTAGAACTCAGTTTAAATGATAGGGAACGAACCCTAGGAGGTGCAGAAACCATTTGGAATTAAAATGGAGGTTAAACCGTGACCGAGGAGTCACGAAAATGAAAGAATAAGGGTCGGCCGGAGAGTTGACCGAAACCTTTGAGCCCTATTTCGTGAAGATCTAGTGGCCTAGATCCAAAACCGACCTTGGATATGAAATCTACGTGAAAAACCGAAGAGAACCACGTTTTTAAAACCTTGAAAAGTCGTCGAAAAAATCTCGCCGGCGCCGAAGAAGGCGCCAGAACCCTACTGCTGCATCGCCGGAAAAACGGGGAAGAAGGGGGGACGGCCGGGTCGGGTCTGGGTCCGGGTTCGGGTCGGGCTTGGGCTGAACCGCCCCTGCCACGTGTCGGTCTAAGGTTTTAAAATAAAAAAACCAATTGGGACTGTTTGGCCGCAGGTTTAGGAAATTAAAAATTTGAATTTAATTTGAAACAGGGATATCCTATCCTTGTTCTCGGATTGGCCCCTGTTTGGTTAACCGGATTGAGAATAGTAAATTGGACAAATTACAAATTGACCCTTGAACTTTTGGAAATTGAACTTGACCTCAGAACTTTAGGAAATCTGATTTTTGACCCACAGAACTTTGATTAATTATGTTTTGACCCCTCATGAATAAAATATTAATAAAATATTAATTAAATTAATTAATTAATTAGTTAGTTAATTAAATTAATTAAATTATTTAAATATTCTAAAATAATCCGGAGTCCAAATAGGACAAGTCATTAGTGTATTTTGACTATCTCGACCATTCTGAGACCAATGGTGAGGTCCGTTTTACGAGACGGGGTCCCAAAAAATAAAAGACCCGTAGTAACCTTTAAAATTACCAAAATGCCCCTGAATTAAAGTACAGTCAAACAAACTCCGAATTAAGTAAACAAATAGTGAAACTTTATTATCTCGAGCATTCTAGACTCAACCGTGGAGTCCGATTTGTGAAAAGAGGTCACGAAATGTAAGGACCCGTGAAAAGTGTAAAATGACTGTTTTGCCCTTTTGAACCCACATGTCCTAATTGAATTCTACGAAAACCTAAACTTATTTTCTTCAATGTCCTAGACTCAATGGCAGAGTTTAATTTAGCAGAATAGAAACCTATGAATTAAAGACATAAAATTTGATGAATAGCATAAATTAAAATGACAATAGACTGAGTTGTAATTTATGCTTTTAGGGACACTGACAGGACAGGAGAGGGCGATCTGACCTCCTGCATTTTCATTGACCAGTTCAGTTACGTATCGTGCACGATCTTCTAGGGTTGAGACCAACCCGTCAGGTATGGTGTTCTGCTAATGTTAGAAATGAAATTAAGTTAGGAATGTTCTGTGAATGACTGGAATGACTTATGTGTTTATTTGGAATGTGTTTACTTGATGATTTGGAGTTGGTTGTTCACATGCTTACATGTTACTTGTACTTTATGAAGATTTAGTGAATGATGAACGTGAATCATGACATGTGTTTAAGTTGATTATATGAGATATGCTTGCATGTGGAATCAGCTGGTGATTTATATATTATTGTCTCAAGCATGCTATATTGTGGAAACCATGTTTCATTGAGATTGCATTGGCATATTGGCATATGGTGAATCCTTTGAGAACATGGCGTGGGTTGAGCACGTGGTGCTTTGCATTATGAGGGTGTTGATCCTAGTGGTGAAAAACCCAAAATTGGCCATTGCATTGGTACTCCGTGCCATCGGGGAGTACCCGTAAACGAGACATGGGTGTGGCATAGAGTTGTGCATGGGTGCGTCATAAATACCATTCATATATTACTACGATGCTTGAATGACATTTAGATATAAATGTACACTTTGCACATGCCATGCCTTAGCTTTATTTCTTGCATTACCACTTCATCATACCAGTAGTTGAGCTGACCTATTCGTGGGCAACATTTTTCAGATAAGGATCCTCCAGCCACTTGAGACTCTGTGATACCCTGATAGGGTGAAGCACGTGGTATATTTTTGGTCCAAGGGACTTATATTTTGTAATGTAAGGGCTTAAGCCCGAATGACCATGAACAATACAGTTGTGAGATGTACTTTATGTTAATTTATGTATGGATGGAAATGGATGCTTGTTTAGTAGATTTATTTACATTTGTCCTTTTATTTATTTTATTTTCTGTCTCGTCAGTCGCGCCTCGAGTTTGTAGAAATTCGGGGCGTGACAACGTGGTATCAGAGCATAGGTTCGAATACTAGAGATCGTGGGGTGTTGTTTAACACCATGAGACCCTAGAGAGAAGAATGAGACTTAGTGTGAACCTTTAGCAGCATGTGATAGGATCTTATGTGCTATGTGGTTTTATATACTTGAAGCATGATTTATTGAAATTACGTGCTGATTGATGCTATGTTTGGAAGGCATGACATGTATGATGTGTGAGAAACTTGTTAAGTGTATATATCATGACTTGCTACATGTACCACCCGTTAAAGTATAGGTTATTGGTAAGAACATGATTGAGATCACATTTAAATACCTATATCTGAACGTGAAAAAGTGATATTGAATTTTTCTCCTGGACTTGTAGATATGCCTCCTAGACGAGCTCCTACGAGAGCCGGACCACCTAGACGGGGTAGGGGTAGGCCTAGAGGTGCTGCCCAGCCTCGTCGTGGCAGATCTAGAGTTGCTACCCCTATTCCTGATGTAGTTGAGGAGGTTGTTGCCCCAGCTGACACACCCGAGCATAGTGCAGCTGAGGAGGATATTACTCCGGCCCCTGTGGAGGAGGTAGAGCAGACTATTGGCGCCATAGATTTGGCAGCCATTATACAGGAGTGCTTCCGTACCATGCAGGAGGCCAGGACCACTGATGCCAATGCCAGGGCTGCTGATGCCGAGGCCAGAGCGGCAGGTGGAGAGACAAGAGACACCTTCGTCATGAAGGCGTTTCAGCGGATGAGGCCACCATCATTTGTAGGGCAGCCTGATCCTTTAGTGGCTGAAGAGTGGCTGGACCAGATTGTTAGGATCCTGGACTCGCTGGGGATTGTCGAGCCACACTTGAGGATCCGATGTGCCACTTTCCAGTTTACCGGACTAGCGAGCCAGTGGTGGAAGGTATCTGCGGGGAGGATTAGCAGATTTCGAGAGGGGTGGGATGCATTTGTGGCCATGTTCAATGACCACTACTTTCCAGCGACTGCTAGGGTTGGATTCAGGAGGGAGTTTGAGACATTGCTCCAGAGAGACATGACAGTGACACAGTATGAGTCCAGTTTTACTGCATTAGGGAGGTTTGCCCCACACATCATTGAGAAGGAGGAGATGAGAGTTTACCATTTTCTCGAGGGGCTGAAGACCTCTATTAGGGAGAAGCTGGCTGGTCACATCATTGATACCTATGAGGAGGCGGTGATCAGGGCCACGAGGGTAGAGAGAGAGTTGGCCGCTCTTAGAGGGATTAGGGAGTCCCGGGCTCAGACCAGGCCAGCTACAGCACTGACACTTACACCCACCTAGCCTACTATGACCACCCCAGCTCACTCTAGTAGGAGGCCACAGAAGAGGTTCCGGGCCAGTACCTTTTTTCCATCGACATCCTAGAGGCCTATTCAGTTTTTAGCTCCCCTAGCCTACTATGTCTATCACTCCTCGAGGAGGGGCACCATAGATGACCATTACATGTTACCAGTGTGGACAGCCTGGCCACAGGATGGCCGATTGCCCACAGAGAGATCCTAGTCAGGGGTCAGGGACTGGACCGAGCCAGATGCCACTTCCACCTCAGATTCAGAGTCAGGCCGGGAGGGCCTCACCGGTGTGCTATACTTGTCATCAGCCGGGCCATATCAAGGCCCACTGCCCTCAAGGGCAGACTTCCTAGAGCACACCGAGGCCCTACTATTACCAGCACACACAGGTGCCTCTACCCCAGTCACAGTCAGGTTATAGACCCCCAACACCTTACTATCAGCCAGCATCCTCAACATTGAGTGTTAGAGCTCCAGCCCCGAGAGGGGGAGGACAGCAGGGGCAGAGAGGGGGAGGCAGACAGGGTCAGACCGTACAGGGCCGAGTGTATGCGGTCGCCACCCCAGAGGCTTCTACTGCTGGGCCATCTGTAGTCTGAGGTACATTTCTTATGTTCAGTTCATGGGCTAGCGTGTTGATAGACTCAGGTGCATCGCATTCATTCATATCCACTGTGTTTGCCATGTCATTGGGGTTGACTATAGATCGGTTGGATTCACCGCTACGTGTTGATACCCCTGTTGGGGGTAGTGTGACATTGACCAGGATTTGTAGGGGTTGTTCACTTGAGATAGCCGATCGTACTCTCTGTTTTGACTTTATTGTGCTTGATATGACTGGCTTTGATGTTATTTTGGGTATGGATTGGCTGTTTACTTTCCGGGCTAGTATCGATTGTTACAGGGGGAGAGTTACGGTGTGCACCCCTTGAGGGGGATTGTTTTTATTTCACGGGAGACCGTGGAGATTTCTTGGTACCACCCTTGTACGACTCTAGGAGTTGGGGAAGCCCATAGCTATATGCTAGCTAGTTTGATTGCAGGGGATAGTGAGGCTACAGGGATTGTGTTACCACAGGTAGTCGATGAGTTTCCCGATGTTTTTCCCGACAGCTTGACTAGTTTGCCACCGAGGCGGGAGGTAGAGTTTACCATAGAGCTTATCCCCGGTACTGTACCTATTTCTATCCCACCTTACCACATGGCTCCAAGCAGAGTTGAGAGAGCTGAAGGAGCAGCTGACTGACCTACAGGGTAAGGGGTTTATCCGTCCTAGCACTTCTCCTTGGGGTGCCTCAGCACTCTTTGCGAAGAAGAAGGACGGAACATTGCGGTTATGTGTGGACTACCGGAGGCTAAACCGGGTGACTATTAAGAACAAGTACCAGTTACCCAGGATCGATGACTTATTTGATCAGTTGAGAGGTTCGAGATGCTTCTCGAAGATTGATCTTCGATCGGGGTATCACCAGTTGAGGGTGCGAGAGGAGGACATAGCGAAGACGGGTTTCCGCACTCGCTATGGTCACTATGAGTTTGTGGTGATGGCATTTGGTGTGACGAATGCCCTAGCGGCATTCATGGACTTGATGCACCGTGTTTTTGGCCAGTACGTAGATCAGTTCGTAGTGGTGTTTGTGGATGATATTTTGATTTACTCACCTTCCGAGGATGAGCATGCCTTCCACCTATGGACTGTGTTACAGATCTTGAGAGAGCACAGGCTGTTTGCCAAGCTCTCGAAGTGCGAGTTCTGGCTTCAGGAGGTACAGTTCTTGGGCCATGTTGTGTCTGGGAGTGGAGTATCTGTTGACCCTTCTAAGATTGACTTGTTATGAGCTGGGAGAGGCCGAGGAATGTGTTTGAGATACAGAGTTTCTTGGGGTTAGCAGGGTACTACCGCCGTTTTGTGGAGGGATTTTCTCGCCTTGCCGCGCCGATGACCCGTCTGACGCGCAAGGGTATCAGGTTTCAGTGGACCGACGACTGTGAGCAGTCATTTCAGGAGCTGAAGAGGAGACTGACCTCAGCACCCGTCCTGGTTATCCTTGAGAGAGGCCTGGGTTATACTGTGTACTGTGATACTTCCCGAGAGGGATTGGGTTGTGTGCTGATGCAGGAAGGCAGGGTAGTAGCTTATGGTTCTCGCCAGTTGAAGAGCCATGAAAAGAACTACCCCACCCACGATTTAGAGTTAGCTGCCGTCATCTTTGCACTTAAGAGTTGGCGACACTATTTATACGGGGTGAGATTTGAGGTGTTCTCGGATCACAAGAGCCTCAGGTATATTTTTACACAAAAGGATCTGAACCTTCGACAGAGGAGATGGATGGAGTATCTAGAGGATAACGACTTTGACCTCCAGTACCATCCTGGGAAGGCCAACGTCGTAGCTAATGCACTCAGTCGGAGGCCGAGGAGCACTTTAGCCAGCTTAGCCATTAGAGAGTGGGAGATGATGGGAGCTATTGGAGAGTTTGACTTAGAGCTTACCGAGTTTGAAGGACACGCCACTCTATTCAGCTTGTGTGTACAGCCTACCCTTCTGACCAGAGTCATAGAGGCACAGTTGCAGGATACTGAGGCCGAGCAGATTAGAGCACGGATAGCTAGCCCTGAGGGATTTGAGGGATGGGCAGTCCATTCTGACCTTGGCTTGAGATACAAGGGTAGAGTCTTCGTTCCCGAGTCTCTTAGGACTGATGTCCTTAGGGATTTCCATCATTCACGCCTAGCGGTGCACCCAGGGGGCACCAAGATGTATCATGATCTGCGCCGTCAGTATTGGTGGACTAGGATGAAGGCAGATGTGGCACAGTTTGTGGCTAGGTGTCTCACGTGCCAGCAGGTGAAGGCTGAGCACCAGAGGCCTGGAGGTTTGCTACAGCTGTCACATTCCGCACCCCACCCTACGCGGATGCTGAAGATGTGATGCCAGTTAGTCGCCTTGCCAGTCTCCGACTGACAATGCGACCAACCAAAGGCAATCTTCTGAACCTTACGATGAATTGCATTCCAAATGTAGGGTCAGAACAGCGGAAATTAAAACCTTTTTATCTCGGGAATGCAACTCAACTATATACCTCATAAGTATGTACCACAGAGCAAATCTATAATCAAACAGCTAATAACTCTAACCACAGAACACATCTATAACTGATATATAACACAGAGCATATCAAATTCCTCTAGAGTACCATTACCATGAACCATGTCCCTACACAGCTACTACATGTGAATAAAATCAATATTATCATCACACTCACCTGAATAGTCATAGTCAATCCATTACAATCCAAGTCTCCACAAATTCATGCCATCAGATCCATACTTGAAATGCCTCACAGCCTACTAGTATGATCTCCTGATGCCTTCTAATCCAATGAAGATCTATCCTGAAAAATGTTAAATAAATGGAATGAGCTTAAACAAGCTCAGTGAGTAACATAGGTTCCTGCCATGGGTTTCAAAACCAGTTCATATATACATGTATGCTCCAAATGCAGCTCAAATAGAACAATGCAGCTCATGTAGAACAAATGCAGCTCAAACAGATCAGATCAGAACAGAATAGAACAAATAATATCAAACTGAATAGAACAGAACGGACATAACAGATCAGAACAGAACAGAACTGAACAGAACAGAATACCAATCAATCAAAGGCATAACATCAAATGCCTGAACCTTCCCCAGCTGCCCATAAGCGGACGACTCGTGGGGCCTCTACCCTCTGGGGTCAGTATCAGAGCGGAACAGAACAGAATTGAGCGGGACAGAAACAGAACAGAATGCCAATCATACAGATAAGTCTTTCCCAGCTGCCCATAAGTGGACGACTCGTGGGGCCTCTACCCTCTGGTTCAGACTCTGGCATAAAACCGCTCAATCCTGTGGTGGGCCCAGAGTAAGACTCAACATATCAAACTGAATCAAATCAGACTCCAAAGCACGGGTGACAGAAAAACAGACCCGAACAGAATCAACAGGATATATCAGAAGGCAAGATAGAACAGAATCATGCCACAAGTAATGCAATACAATAAGTATGCATGAAAGCATATGCATTAAAACAGTACGATGCATAAAACAGTTTAGCATATAAAGTAGTACAGTATACGGATTTAGATAGTACAGAAAATATACACCAAGTCAGGAGTCCGAGTTACTCACCTGAATATATGCTTATCTCTATTCACAGATATCCTCCAGATACGTCGTTGGCCATGTCCATGCATATCCTGGGCATTATCCTTCTGATGGCCATCATAATTGATTCAACCTCCAGACGATCATGCTCCTCAGATGTAAACATATCCAACCTTTGGAGAATTGCAGTCAAACGTGAACCAAATTGTTGTGCATCTAGAGTTTGAGGTTGATCTTCAGTCCATGGTTCAGCAGTTGAAGAAACACACCGGCAGGTTGATCAAGTCAGCCAGCCATTTTAAATCCAGTTTCATCAGCTTCTTCAGCCTTTTTCCCCCAAGCAGATGACGGTCCTGACAGATTCTGTCCTTTTATCATCCTATCCATCAGATAATGAAGAACTTCCCTTCCTTTCATCAGATTACTGTGTAGAGTCTTCCAAATCAGTAGTTCCGATTACTACAAGTAAAGTCAAAACCCATAGTATTAAGCTAATTGATTGTAGCTATATTGGCACTCTCTTCAGGAATTGTCTTTATCTTGAAGCACCTATCTCTTAAATTGCCCTCAATAATCTCTTGCCAATAACCTGCATGTTCTTCTGAAGGGCCAAATCAACTTGAAAAGGATACCCAAACACAATAAGCTTCCCCTGTGAACTTGCCCAACACCTAGTATTTACGTTCGCTTTAAAGCATTCACTCATTTGCAACAAATGTTCCATGTGCAGATCACAAATCAATTACACAGATGCTCCCATTCTTGTGATAAACGACAATAGCCTGCTGTCGTGAAACAGATTGAGAATCAAGCACAAAATCACAAGTATGAAACTGCCTCCCAAAAATCTACTTTCTTTACATTAGATGCCTGATCTGCCAAACAAAAGCCCTCTCTCCCTTTCACAACAAGCTGCTCTGGTCAGAGCTGATTTGGAAACCAATAGAACATATAAGATCTCCACACATGACCAGATATTAGCTTTAGATTCTTCCTAGCCTTTTCTATGATTCACTTCTAGAGCAACATAGGCAAGGGTCCCACAGGTTGTATGGAGCAGCCCATCTTGATGTTTAGATTTAGCAAGAGCGCTTAATCCAAAGTCTGAAACCTTTATTTTTCCATTCTCACAGCAATCGTTATCAGTAGAGATGGCAAAGTTCCAATCAAACGCACCTGAATCCGAGACCATCTAAAATCTCATCTGTTCAGTGTCTCATTTTCTACTGTCATGGCTTCCTCCGCCGCTTCATTTCTTGTTGCCGGAACATTTCTGCTGTTGCTGGTTTCTTTTCTTGAATTGCAAAATTCGTGGCCACCCATACACATCATAGAACCCATCCACTACTGCCGCAACATCGTCATCGCCCCCTATCGCAACTCCAGTAGCAACCCTTGTTCTTAATTGGAAGCGGCAATCAGAAGCCGCAAAAACAGAGGAACCCCACAAAATTGCAACATCACCCACACACACATATATATATATATACATACCACCTGCCACACCACTACACTGCTGCACCAACACGCACACACGTAGACACATACACATACCCCTGCTTCAACTTCTCTCATTTATGCACCGTTACTGCCGTTCTCTCCCTGTTTCTATTTCTTGATTCGTTTAACACCCACACCCAAATCCAGCCGCTTCAAGCAACTTCTTTGCACACCGACTCTCTCAATTCAAACCACAAACAAATCAAGCTATTCCTCCTCTAATTCAGCATCACTACCAACAACACAATATATTTACATATCGCCCAAAAATCTGTTTTCGATCAATCGCATCGTCTGCCGCTCCTTACCCAACATGGAGAGATGAGACGCTGATGGTGGCGATGAGGAGGATGTGAGAGCGAGAGAGATGCGAGTTTCCCTTTTGCCAAATCCTGATCTTGACCAATTTCTAATCTCCAATGAGTTCTCGAATCCACGGAGCACTTGCCTCACGTCTTTCTCTGTTCTGGATATCAACGCCAAGTGCTCCTGTAATATCCCGACCCGAGATACGTCACGTATACCGAGGTAGGTCGGTTAAAATATGTAACTTGAACGGTAAGATATGTATATCATGGTATTTCATGGAAATGAATGACTGGAAAACTGTAAAAGATTGAAATGTATAACAAGTGCTGGGTAACACCCGAGCACCCCGGGACATCGCATCGTAAAACGTACACGCACGTATTTCCATGCATGCCCATGTTTCACTGACACGTAGTATACCAAAAATCAGTGTATGCATACATGCCCAGAGTTTTGGTATATACGTATATATATGGGTATACGTGTATGTATAAAATATGTATAATCATGTATATATATATATTATATAATGTATTATAATATATATATATATATATGTGTGTATATTAAATGAAAACAAAAAGGGGAAAGAAAAGAAAATGGGCAAGTGGGCTGTATCAGCCGTGCAAGTGTGTGTGAGTGGGTGAAGATATATATATATATATATATATATATGTATCAAAAGGTGTGTGTGCGTGTATGGTTGAATGTGTGTGTGTGAGGAGTTGAGTGTATAACACTCAATAGGGAGTGGTGGAAACAGAAAGTGGGTGATGGAGTGTGTAAGGAGATCTCAGGGTATGGTGAGGTCTGATTAGAGAGAGAGAGAGAGGGGCCGGTATTGATAAGTGCACATATGCATTGTGCACGGCCGAGTTTGAAGGTGAAAAACAAAAGAGAAAAGAGAGTTTTGGAGTGAGAAGGAAGGGGAACAAATCTGGAGTAGAGGCGCGAGGAAAAGGGGCTCAACACCAAGAGAATCCGAACTTGAAGGTAAGCCACTGTTTCTGTTTTGAAACGTTATAGCATGATTCGAATTATTTTGAATATAAGATCCAAACAAGCATGAAAAATGGCGTTGATAGGAACAAACCGTACCTCATTTGGTTCTCAAATGAGGGAGAAAACCCGAGTTGCAGGTTCGGTGGATAATTTTGGTTTTCATAGATTTTGTGCTTTAAACTTGACTTTGAGCTTGTAAGTACATAGGAAATCCACACAGGAATCTAACGCAACAAAAATCATGAAAAATGGTCCAAAAATGAGCATGTTACAGTCAAGAAATCCCCACCGGTGCTACGCCGAAAATTGGGGAAAATAACGGTCGAAACCGTAGCCTTCTTAGGCTTTAAACCGTCCAAATGAAGGATTAAAATGGTGGGATCGATTTGGCATGAAAAGATTTGAAATGCAGTAAAAATTAGGCGTGAAATGGTGAAAACAGTACCTAGGGTTCACTGTTCCAGCAACTGTGGCCGGAAAACCAGTCGGGGAAGACGACCGGAAAGTCGTGGGGGCTATCGGGTCAAAACTAAAACGGATCCAGGTTCGGATCGGGTCGGGACCCGACCGAAAATGAAACGGGAACAATACTGTGTCGTTTTATGTTTGAAATTTAATTGAATTGGGCTTGTTTGGCTATGGAGATAGGAAATGGAAATTGGGTTTGGGCTTATTCCAACCACGGATAAGGATAGGGACTGGGATATTGGAATCCGGTTCTTGAATTAAACTGAACCGTTTGGTTCAGGGGAGGACCGGACCGGTTTAGGGTTTCTAGCCGTGAGCCCATTGGTTCAGACCGGAACTTAGGGAAATTTCATTTTGACCCCAAATGTTTTAAGAAACCCCACTAAGGCCCAAACAGGAAATTACTAAAATATTAATTTTACAAAAATATCCCTATTTCAAATGTGGGTCAAACGAAGTCCAAACGGGGTAAATGAATAGTCAAAATTTATTATGTCGGACGTTCTGAGTCCAATGGTGGGGTCCATTTTACAAGATGAGACCCCAAAGGATAAATACCGTAAAAGTGCAAAATGACCATTTTACCCTTTTTAGTACAAAAGTCCAAATGGAATTCCACGAAAGCCTAAACCGACTTTCTTCGGCATTCCGGACACAATGGTAAAGTCTAAATTAGTATTTGAAATACTTATGATAGAAAGGCATAAAATTTTATGAATAGCATTTATTCTAAAACGTATTCACTGATATATAGGAAACTCGAAAGGCAAGGGTACACTCATGGATTTCTGATCACGATAGAGGTAAGTGGATCACTCTCTCTTACATGTGGTGTTTCCACAAGCCAAGTTCATTCTTTTACTGCCAAACTCGTACTCTTGAATGTATTGATATCCTTGTGTTCCACAATTCGATATTTTTCTATCTTGTGGACATTTGATTGACTGATGTATCATTGTTATCATGTTTCACTGTGCCTTGAAAATACCTCATGTTATTGCTATCCACAATGTGATATTGTTCTATCTTGTGGACATTGATTGACTGTTGTATCATTGTTATCATGTTGAACCATGCCTTGAAAGGCATACTGTTATGCTTTCATTGAATCTATGATATTCCATTTTATACTTCTATGGAATCACGAATGATCATGATATGTTATGAATACCGGATTTGTGCTCAGTCACAACATCCATCCGATGCTTCTGTATTGACTGGAGACCTAAGGGTCAAGTCCATGAATGGACAGGTGGCAGGAATGAATTCCTCGAAGGCTTTCCACCGGCAATTGACTTGCATGATCACTGGCATTTCATTGCATTTCTACTGGCATTTCATTTGAAAAATTCACTGGCATGTTACAGAATAAAAGCATCTCTTATGACTGACAGAACTTGATTGTTGAATGGTATTATTCCTTATGATTCTTCAAGTCTCGAAAGACTTGCATTGATTGATTTGATTGTGATCGGTTCATCGTGGCAGTACTTCATTGTTGTTATATTATCATTGGATTTCTTCATATCGCTATTACACCAATACCTCTGATTGTGTATTGTGATTACTGTTCATTGGCCCTCGTGGCAATTGTTTCCATTGGCCCTCGTGGCAATTGTTTCCATTGGCTATCACAGTATCTTATTCTTATGATTGGCTATCATAATCTTATTCATGGATTCATTGATCATCGATACCAGTGTTGGAGATCTGTATTTACTTATTGAGTGTGATATCCCGACCCGGGATATGACACGTTTATCGAGGCAAGTCGACTGAATAGCATAACCTGAGCGATTTTAAGCTCTATGTTAGGATATTTCATGGAAATGAATAAATGGAAACTGTAAATGATAAAATGTATAACAAGTACCGGGCAACACCCGAGCACCTCGGGATATCGCATCGTAATGCGTGCATGCACGCATTTCCATGCACGACCATATTTCACCTACACGTAGTACGCCAAAAATCAGTGTATGCATGCACTGTCATAAATGGATATACATGCACGTATATGGATATACTCTCACGTATAAGATACATATTATATATGTGTATAATACATATGGTATAATGTATGTTATGTATATATATGTATATGTATACATAATACATGTATAAATATAAAAGGAAATATCAAGAAAAGATAAAGGAAAAAGGAAAGTGGGCTGCTGACCAGTGCATATGTCACTGTGTGTATGTGTGTGTGTGCTGTGCGGCTGAGAGAAAAGCACCAAGGCCACCGACCTTGGTGCAAGTGGATTGTGTGCATATATATAGATATATATATATATATATATATATATATATATATATATATAGCAAGCATGGTACGTGGATGGCTACAGTTGAAGGGGCAGTTCTCTGCAGTCAAGAATGACTGCAAGAGACAGAGAGAGAGTGATAAGGTAGAGAGAGAGAGAGAAAGAGGGAGAGAGGCGGTGGAGTCTCTTTATATATATGTATACGGGTTTGTGAGTTGAGAGGTTAGAAAAGAAAAGGAAGGGTCAGGAACTGAAGGGGAGAAGAAGAAAGAGAGACTGATTCAGAAACAAAGAGATTGGGAAGGTCACAGTGAGCTAAAATCCGAAACTCAGGTAAGTGATTGAAGTTCTGTTTTTGATTTTTAGTTCATGAAACTTAAATATGATTGTAGGGTTGTATAGATGAATTAAAAAGGAATTTAATGAAAGAAAAATGAAGGAAAACGGTTGAAAGATGAAGGAGAAAGGTTGAGTTGCAGGTTTCATGGATAAATCGGGTCATAGGGTTTTATACCTTAATACTTGGTTTAAATGATAAGAGAATGTTTGTATTAAGTGCAGAAACACATTTGAACGAGTTTGGGACCAAAACAGTAAAGAGATGAGCATGAAATCTCAAAAGACCAGTTCACCGGAAAACCGGCTAGAACTGATAATCACCCTGTTCGTAAGGTTAGAGAAGTTCAAATGGGGAACCGAAGATAGATTTATGATCCCCATGTGATGAGGGATAAAATGGCATTGAAAATACATGAGAAAAATGAATGGGAACAGTCACCGGCGTCGGAAGGGACGCCGGAACCCTAATGTTCTCTCACCGGAATATCGAGGAAGACGACTGTGAAGTCGTGGGTCTATTCGGGTTAAAAGGAACGGGTCTGGGTTTGGATCGGGTCGGTACCCGACCGAAAATAAAATGGGATTGATACTATGTCGTTTTGGGTTTTTAATTTAAATGGATTTGGATTGTTTGGCTATGGAGATAGGAAATGGAAATTAGGTTTGCGGGTTATCCAAACCATGAATAAGGTGGTTAGAGTGGATATGTTATTCCGGTTCTCTAAATTTAACTGAACCGTTTGGTTCAGTGAGGAACCGAACCGGTTAGGGTTTCCAAACAGTGAACCAACTGGTTCAGACCGCAACTTTGATTATTTACATTTTGACCCCAAATGTTTTAGGAAATGTCACTGTGGCCCAAACAAAAAAATTAATTAAATATTAATTTTTACAATAATGCCCTATTTCAAATATGGGTCAAACAAAGTCCAAATGAGACAAATGAATAGTCAAAACTTATTATCTCGGACGTTCTGAGTCCAATGGTGGGGTCCGTTTTATGAGATGAGACCCCGAAGGATAAAATACCGTAAAAGTACAAAATGACCATTTTGCCCTTTTTAGTACAAAAGTCCAAATGGAATTCCGCGAAAGCCTAAACTGACTTTCTTCGGCATTCCGGACTCAATGGTAAAGTCTAAAATAGTATTTGAAATACTTATGATAGAAAGGCATAAAATTTGATGAATAGAATTTATTCTAAAACGTATTCACTGATATATAGGAAACTCCAAAGGCAAGGGTACATTCACGGATTTCTGAGATAGAATCACGATAGAGGTAAGTAAATTCCCTTTCTCTTCCATATGGTGTTTCCAAGCCAAGTTTATTCTCTTTACTGCCAAACTTGTACTCTTGAAAGTACCTCACGTTATTGCTATCCACAATGCAATATTGTTCTATCTTGTGGACATTGATTGACTGCTATGTCGTTGTTATCATGTGAACCATGCCTTGAAAGGCTTACTGCTATGTCTTTATTGTCTGCTAAGTCTTTATTGTGAACCATGCCTTGAAAGGCTTACTGTAATGTCTTTACTGAATATATGATATTCCATCTTATACTTCTATGGAATTATGAATAATCATGATATGTTATGAATACGGGATTTGTGCTCAGTCACAATATCCATCCGATGCTTTCTGTATTAACTGGAGACCTAAGGGTCAAGTACATAAATGGACAGGTGGCAGGAATGAATTCCTCGAAGGCTTTCCACCGGCAATTGACTGGCATAAACATTGGCATTTTCATTGCATTCCCATTGGCATTTCATTTACATTTACATTGGCATTTTACCTGAGAACAGAGTAAATGCATCTCCTAAGAATTGATACGATTACGTTATTGAATAACACTATTCCTTATGACTTATCTTAACTGAAAATACACTCTTCATTGAATTGATTATAATCGGTTTATTGTGGCAGTACTTCTTGTTGTTGTATTGTTGTTGAGAGATTCATGTTGATGGTGTATCCATTACTCCTGATTGTACATTGTGACTTATTATTCATTGGCCTTCATGGCAACTGTTCTCATTGGCTATTACAGCATCTCCTTTCTTATGATTGGCTATCATAATCTTATTCATGGAATTGTATCTTATCGATACCAGTGTCGGAGATCTGTTTTTACTTGCTGAGCTCTCGTAGCTCATTCCACTCCATTTACCCCCATTTCAGGTGATGACGCTGCAAGACCCCAGTAGGAGTCTGAAAGCATAGGAGGACATTTTGAGGAAACGTATCAGTCTATGTTTTAGTTCTCCCATGTATTCACCACCCTCGGGTGCTGGTTACGTTTGGTTCTTATTTTGTTTATGTAGAACCATATTATGTATTGTAAAGACTTCCGCTAACATTGTGTATTGAAAGACTTCCGCTGATGTACTATTACTGATAAGACTTCCGCTGTTATTGTTTGAGGATTTTAGTACTTTGCATATTAGTACTATGATACAGGAATGGAAAAAGTAGGGACGGCCTTCGGGTCGGCCCCGCGACACGAGATCCGCATAGGGTGGGTTTCGGGTCGTGACACTGAGCTTTGTAGCTCATTCCACCCCACTTACCCCCATTTCAGGTGATGACATTGCGAGACCCCAGTAGGAGTGTGAGAGCGTAGGGGGACATTTTGAAGTACGGTATCAGTCTATGTTAGTTCTCCCATGTATTCACCACCCCCGAGTGCTGGTTACGTTTAGTTCTCATTTTGTCTTATGTAGAACTATGTCATGTATTTAATAGACTTCCACTGTTTAAATTATTTAAAAGACTTCCGCTGGATTACTGTAATTGATAAAGACTTCCGTTGTTCATTGTATAAAGTTTTTAGTACATTGCATATTAGTACTATGATACAGGAATGGAAAAAGTAGGGACGGCCTTCGGGTCGGCCCCGCGACACGAGATCCGCATAGGGTGGGTTTCGGGTCGTGACAGCTTCGCCTCGAACTTTCAAGGCTTTTCTCACACTTTCGTTATTCTGCTGCAACACCTAGAATTTTCCTACTAAGAGCTTCCAAATTTCCCTCTTTTCTTCACCGACCTCCCCTTCTAGCAGCTTCGGCTGCTCCTCTTTTCTCTCTACTCCCTTCTGCTTCCAGCTTCTTCAAGAAGCTTCTCAAATAATCTACCTATATATATATATTTTATATATTATATATTTTATGTTTGCCACACACTATATTTTCATATGTATTTATTTATACACATACACATAATATGTATAATTATTTAATAATATATATATATATCCGTATTTTATTTTATAATTTCGTAATTTATGGCATGTCGATAATTTGGCTTAAAACCAAGGCTCGGAATTATCAATATACATTTTACCGACATTGGGTGCCTTAGTCGTCCCCACAAAATTTTCATAATTATTTCACTGTAATAGTTTAATATTTCATTCTATAAAATATTAAACTATAACATGCTGATAAAGCCGGGAATTTATTTGCCAACATTAGATCCCTGTTAATGTCTTATTTATTTTCACATAATTTTAATTATTCGTATCAGTCCCATATATTCATCCAACACTCAGTTGACCAGGTCATTTATTTCCCAAGTCTATATTATTCTTAGGGGTTTGGATTAATTTTATATTTTCTAATAATTAATCCAATAATGACTCACTGTATTATTTTTTTATTATATCGGGGTACAGTCTGGGTCATGTCAGATTTTCGGGATATTACAACAGCCACTACCGATAGCCGAGTGGAAGTGGGAGCATGTTACCATGGATTTTGTGATGGGTCTTTCGAAGTCGCCTAAGGGCCATGATGCGGTTTGGGTTATTGTGGACAGACTGACGAAGTCCGCCCATTTCTTACCGATCAGAGTGACCGACTCATCAGATGCCCTTAGTAGGTTGTACATTCGAGAGATAGTGCGACTATATGGGGTTCCGGTATCCATTGTTTCTGACAGAGACCCGCGTTTCACTGCACGGTTCTGGCAGAGCTTCCAGACAGCCTTGGGGACCCAGCTGCAGTTTAGTACTACCTTCCACCCACAGACGGATGGCCAGTCAGAGCGCACTATTCAGATCTTGGAGGATATGCTCAGGGCCTGTGTCATGGACTTTAGAGGTAGCTGGGAGGATCACCTTGCCTTGGTCGAGTTTGCCTACAACAACAGCTACCAGTCTAGTATTGAGATGGCACCATTTGAGGCATTGTATGGTAGGCCGTGCCGTTCCCCGGTATGTTGGACTGAGGTGGGAGAGATAGCTGCCTTGGGACCTGATATAGTCCGTGAGACCACGGACAAGATACAGGTGATCAGGCAGCGATTGTTGACAGCCCAGAGTTCATGATGTCTTTCATGTGTCGATGCTGAGGAAGTACCATTCTAACCCCTCCCATGTGTTAGATTGGGTAGATCTTCAGCTAGAGGGCGACGCTTCTTATGACCAGAGGCCCGTGATAGAATAAGTAAGTAACTAGAAGTACGAGTTTAGTAAGAAGGCGGGGTATGGGACCCGTGGTTAAGTAAAAGAAATAGGGATAATAAAATGTATCCCACATTGAGAACATGAAGTAAATAAAAGTAAATTTTATATAATGAACATGTGATGGCAAACTAATGGATGTGCGTTTTCAGCAAAAATGGTAAATACCAGAAGGACTACGGGAAGTTCTGAGGACAGAATGGATAGGATGGAGCATCTTATAGAAGCAATGGCCTGAACAATGGCGGGTATCCAAGCTCAAGGCCAAGTGCCCCAACCAGTCCAAGCTCCTGAACCTCTGCCAAATCTGGGACGACCTGCTGAGGCAGCCAATACATCTACTTACAAAAAATTCCAAGAATTCAAACCGCCTAGGTTTGATGGACTGGATATGACAATTAGTGCAGAATCATGGGTAAGAGAGATGGAGCGCATTTTTACCGTAATGCCTTGCACAACTGAACAGAAAGTCTCCTACGCTGCTTTCACTTTTAAGGATGCAGCACACGAATGGTGGCTTTTGGAGAGAGATAGGGAACCACCCATGACCTGGGAGAGGTTCTTGGAAGTGTTTTATGAAAAGTACTTTCCAAGATCATTGAGAAATCAAAAGATAGCCGAGTTTGCAACCCTAACCCAGGGAATGATGACGGTGGCCGAGTACGAGACCAAATTTATGAATCTAGCTCGTTTCTCACCACACATGATCCACACCGAGGATTTGAAAGCTAGGAAGTTCAAATGTGGTCTCAAAGATAACATTAGGTATCGATTGGAACCTTTTGAGCTTCCGACATATAACGCTGTTGTGGACCGTGCCAAAACATTTGAGAGAGCTGGAATAGCCTTGTCCCAGAAAAAGGAAAAGAAACAGATGAGCCCCATGCCTCAACATATGAAGAAGACCAAAACAGGAGGGGGCAGGAGTGCTACACCTGTGAGTGAGGAAGGCAATGTTAGTCAAAAGATAGTAGAAACTCCCACATGCCCTACCTGCCAAAAGAAACATTTCGCACCTTGTCGGCTAGGCACCGGAGTTTGTTACAAGTGTGGACTAACACGGCATCGTATCAAAGAATGCCCAAAATTGAGTTCAACTGCCAAAGAGCCTACCGTAGTAGCTTCATCGGCTACGCCACAGGCTCGGACTGCTGAAAAATCAAAAGGAAATCCAGAACCTACGAGGTACGGGCGAGTTTTCAATATATTTTCTGAAGCCGCACAAACCTCTAAGGATAATTAGGTATACGATCAAATATTTAATTTCTGTCATATATGCTTATTGTTTAGATTTAAACTCTAGACATGTTAATGTGAAAAATGATGTAATGTTGATCGAGAAGCTTTCTAAACTTATGGATTAGGAGCGATCGAGTTTTGAGGACAAAACTCTTTTAAATAGGGAAGAATGTAATATCCCGACCCGGGATACCGGGTCACATGACACGTATTACGAGGAAAAGAAAATTATATATATATAATTAATTAATTATTAAATTAATTAATTTAGTATAAGAAAAGTATATATATATTAATTATATGATATATGTATATGTATAAAGTGAAATGTGTATGTATGGATATGAAAACATGTATGTATGTAAGTATGTATATGTATAAGAGAAATAGGAAAAGAGTAAACAGTGTGTGAAAAGGGGTGTGTGTGTGTCGGCTGGTGTGTGTGTGTGTGTGTTGTCTTATATATGTGTATATGTATATATATGTATATATTATATGCAAAATATCTCAAAAAAATTAATGTAAAGCAAGCTTGGGAAGAACAAAATTTATGAGATGGGAGGGCTATGTAGGGCTACGAAATCAGAATGAAGAGAGAGAGAACTGTAGAGAGAGAATGGAGGAGAGAGAAGGGTCGATCACTTTCTCTTTAAAAAGCCAAGCATGCAAATCATGCTTTCTTCTTGCAAAAGAAACCAAAAGAAGAAGAACTAAGGAGAATAGAGGAGGAGTTGGAAGTAGAACAAGAGAGAAATCACTGTGAACAGGTAAAGTTTCCAATTTTTACATTTTTCTCTCTCTAGAAATTTGAGCATGATAAGGACTGTTTTAAGTTTGATATGCACGTATGATGTTTAATATATGTATATAAGTATGTCAAGCATGAAATGGAGTATTAAAAACCACCAAAAACACCAAACCCATGAAAACCGCCATTGATGGACCTTGCTTGAAGCAGGTCTGAAATCATATGATCAAAACCTTATTTGGGTTATTGGAACCTCAACTAGACTCCAAGGGTATTCTAAAAACCTATACCCGCGACCATAAAGCTCAAGAAATGACCCTCAAATGTCTAGTTACAGGTTACGGGTTTACACCCCAACCCTTTTAAAACTCAGTTTAAATCAATATTTAAGAACGAGATATGAATCCCCATGAAGAGGGGATCATAACAAACGAAACCCCATGAATTTTGGGTAAGAAATAAGCATGAACCATAGGTTATACAGTTCGGGTTATCATGGCTTAAACCCAACGATTGAACCATATTCGAAGCTTTAAATTGATGCAAAAACATGTATTAAGATGTAGGGAAGTGATTGGAAAAGAAAGCAGAGAAAATGGGTGCTCAAAACACCACGAAATTCAAACTGTAAAAATTTAGGGTTCGGTGTGAACAGTGTCGACCTCGTGAGGAAGACGACACTGTTCGGGTCGGGTCGGGTCAGATTCGGTTACGGGTCTGGGTCGAACCAGATCCAACGGTCCGGTTATGTAAACGGTGACGTTTTGGTTTAAATGTTTTAAAACCCTAGGGGTGACGTCATCATGACGTCAGCATTATGTCAAGAACCGGCTAGACCGGTTGGGTTGTAACTGAACCGGACTGGTTCACTTAAAATTCAATTGAACCCTCTGGTTTTCTGTTTTATTTAAAACTAAATAAACCAAGACTTTTGGTTATTACAGATTGACCCTTGGGCTTTAGAAAATTATACTGAGGCCCAACTGAGGGAAAATTTATGCATTCAGACCCCTGGAAAAATAATTAAATAATTAATTTAATTATTTAATAAATAAAGTAAAATTACTATTATACCCTTGGGTAATAAATAGAGCAAATGAAGTCCAAATTAAGCATATTAATAGTGTATTTTTACTTTTTTGGACATTCTGAGACCAATGGTAGGGTCCGTTTTACGAGACCGGGCCCAAAAAATAAAAAACACGTAAGGGGTAAATGACCAAAATGCCCCTTGACCAAAATTTAACAAGTTATTAGTGTATTCTTACTATCTCGGACCTTCTGAGTCCAATGGTGAGGTCTACGACACAAGAAGAGTTCCCGAACATAAAGACACGTAAGGGGTGTAAAATGACCAAATTACCCCTGGTACCTCAAAAGTCAAATTAAAAGCAGGGAAGGTCTAAATTGACTTTCTTTGACATCCCGGACTTAATAATGGAGTCCAAATTATGAAACGAAGTACAGAAAAATATGACACGTAAAATGGTAAATGACCATTTTGCCCTTTTACATACAAAAGTCCAAATTAAATTCTTGGAAAGCCTAAACCGACTTTCTTGGACACTCCGGACTTAATGATAGAGTCTATTCGACCAAAAGAAATGTCTAAAATAAAAAGACATAAAATTTGATGAATAGCATCTGTCAGATGACTATAAATTAGGGTAATACCAAAGTACTAATACTAAGGCACGTACAAGAAATGAAATACGAAAAGACACGACACGTAAACATGTCAAATAAATAACTTTAATTCAAAGTTAATGGAGCTCCCAGAAGAGTATAAATTGAAGTAAATTCAATTTCTAACACATTAAATTGTGTCATAGGTTAAGAATACGAGTTACGTTAAGTACATATGAATTTATGAAATCATTGTAGGATCTAATACGATTTAAGCATAAGTTAAGGAATATCGAGATGATATTACAATGAATGTGAAGCTGATGAGATATTTATGAATTGTTCTTAGGAACTACAAGGAAAGTGGGAAAGCGCATTATTAGCACTAACCCTAAAGAACCAAGGTGAGTAACCCTGTGTTTGAAATGGAGATTTAACTCCATGGATTTAAAAAGGTTTTAATGCAAAGATATGAAATGTTTGAAATTCCAAATTCAGTGTTTACATGATTCAGTTTTTAATTGTTCTAATTTATAAACCCATTGTGACATGCTCAGTGATTGGTTTCTGCAACGGTTTTTCCTTTAAATACTTTTCAGCATGTCTAGTTAAAATGCAATTACTGTTAAATATTCTGAATTTGCTTATTTCAAGTATACGAATGTTTATTACGAATTTATGAAAAGTATCTATGAGAAAAGTCACATGATAAATATTTTATAAGATAATGGTGCATAAGCACACAGGCAGTATTTTGGGTTTCTTCGGATCTCATTGACCTGTCAAAAACCACATAGTCAGTATTTTGGGTTCTTATTGTAACTCATTGACCTGTCATGTGAAATGCCCGGTAGCAGGATCTAATCCCCCAGGCAAATGAGATATCTCCATTTATAAGTAAGATGGGAGTCCGATTCGAAACGGATTCCACTAATGGAAGTGATAAGATGACAAATGGTTTGAAAATGGAAGCAGGTTTTTACTCTCATTTTCAATATGCATATGTTTGACTTTTATATACTCTATTTAAGAAATACATGATATGTTATATGTTTTAAAGTTCATATGTATAAGTTTAGCTTGAATACTTTAAATGTTTCAAAGCTACATGTTTTAAGGAATGCATATATTCTGTATTCAAAGTATACGAACAATTGGCGGTGACTATTTTACAAACTCTTATGTGCAAAACCACTACTAATTGGAAACCCTATGGCGAATACTGGAATTGCTCACACGCTTAGATTAGCTTACCCAGACTTTGTTCGGACCCCCCCTTTCAGGTGATGCAGCAGACAGGGTCTTAAGGACGACGACAATGAGTCTAGCTATTTTTTTTTGGAAGGATATGTTTAAGTAGTTTCTTTTGAAGAACCTATGAACACTAGTAGTACGTTTTGTATTAATAGACAAAGTAAGAATATGTAATAAGCCCTCAGGGCAACCGAATATGTATTGTATTAATGTATGAAGTCTTTAAGTTTTCGTTATACTCTGAATGTGTAACCATGTATGCTATGTATGGAGCAGCAGTATCGGACGGATCTGCATAATTTAAAAATGAGAAAAGAAAAGAAAAGAAAAAAGTTTTTCACGCTTCCGCAAAACATATGTTGCACATCTATTCGATACCGCTGCCTATGTGAGCCTTCGCCCAAGGGTCCCCGGACCTGAGGGTGGCGGTCGTGATGCGAGATCCGCACAGGGTGGGTCTCGGGTCATGACACCTTGTGAGCCTATCTTTGGATTATCTATTGATATACTATTTGATTGATGACATGCTTGCTTGCCTATCTTTGGACTTGAATTTTTAGCTTGTGATTTGTGGAAGCTAATTATTGTATAGGCCAATCCCTATTGTTGATTCGCTTATTTTACCTTGGGATGTGCCTTTTGGACCTACGGGTCATTTCTATTGATTTACACTTTTGGTGACTAGCTATTGTGACATTGTATCCCTCGTTGCTATTGTGATATCATATCCTTATTTGATATTGTTCATTATCCTTCTTTTTGGACTAACCCTGACCCATGGCAGAGCAAGGGAATTTACTTACTGAGCTAAGTTAGCTCACTCCAGTTATATATATATATATATATTTTTTTTTTTAGGACAGTGAACTGTAGAAGGACTATTAGGCGTACACATCGAGTAGATGCCCCATTTTGCTATAGGTTGTCCTTTTACGTGTATGGTGGACGTTTTTGCTATCAATGTAATAGACTTAGAGTAATGTAGTCTTAGTTCTTCCAGGTGTCCACATCTTGGGTATGTTTTTTTATTTTTTTTTATTTTGAGGATTTGTAACTAAATACGTATTTTTATTTTGGCATGTACAATTATACTCTGATGATGGTATTAGATTAGCTAATGACATGGCATGCAATTAATGATTATTTAATTAGTGTTTGAGATCCCTTGGCGGGGGACGGCTTACGGGCCACTGCCCTCGATCGCAAGCCCTTGATCCACACAGGACGGGTTATGGGCCGTGACACCAGTTGTCCCGAAACTTCGGGTTTATGTAAGACTGATTTAAAGGATAGGATGTAGGGATTATGGTAGGATAGGCTTGAAAGAGTGGTTTGAGCTTCCGAGTGGATATTACTAAGGCTAAGGCCAATTTTTCAATTTCAGAGTACCTCATCTCGGTGTCTAGAAGTGTTTTGCTAACTTAGAAAATAGGCCTCTAAATTCCTTTGTCCCCCCTAACTAACGTAGAGTTGATGGAATTTTCTGACACAGCGAAGTACATGAGTAGTTTTTTCCCTGACACTGATTTTGAAAGGAGTTCGGGGAAGGCTAAGTATTGCTTGAGTTGTTGGAAGGCCTTTTTGTGATATTCTGACCCGGGATACGACACATATACCGAGGCAAGTTGATTGAATAGTGTAATATGAGCTGTTTAGAGCTCTATATTATTTTATCGTATGTACAGTACAGTTTTAAAAAGTGAATAGTATCAGTGATATAGCCAGTGTCGGGTAGTACCCGAGCAACTCAGAACCTTACCTCAAAAAACGTGCATGCATGCAACCCATGCATGCATACGTACGTACATATGCATAGTTCACGAAATATTAGTGTATGTATACGTGACTAAAAATACAATTATACGTATTTATATGGTTATAAATACATGTATAAAAATATGTATTTGATGTGTGTATATATATATATATATATATATATATAACATAATATATTATACATGTATTTATGTATATATGTATATGTGTAATACTAAAAAGGAAAAGAAAAGAAGAAAGGGAAACTGACCTTGGGCAGTATAGGTGCAGTGTATGTGGGTGTGTGTGTGTGTCTCGGTTGGGTGAGATGTGTGTGTGTGAGGTATATAATATGATATATGTATATATTGTGTGCATCACAAGTCTCCCAAGCCAATAAATGCAAAAGTTGCATTTGGCAGAGGGAATACCAGAGCACAAGTCAAGGAAAGGGGCCATAGAAGGGGGAATAACCGAGAGAGAGAAAGAGAAAGAGGGAGAGAGGCGGTGGAATCTCTCTCTATATATATGTACACATGGGAGTGAGTTGAGAGACAAAAAAGAAACTGAGACTGAGAGGAGCATTGGCAAGGAACTCAGGAGCAGAAACAGAAAGGTTTGGAGGGTCACAGTGAGCTAAAATCCGAACACCCAGGTAAGTAATTTAAGTTCTGTTTTCACAATTTAGAGCATGAAGCTTATATATATTTGTAAGGTCTAAATCAGAATGAAATATGGAACTAAATGCAAAAAGAATGATAGGAAAAGGTTAAGAAACCAAAGAGAAATTCATAGTTGCAGGTCTGTAGAGAATTATCGGCCACTTAACATTTCATGTATTAAACCTTGTTTAAATGACCCAAGTATAATCCTCTAGGGTGCAGAAACCATTTAGGATTAAAGAGGAGTGAAAACAGTGAAGAAATACTAGAGAAATAGAGTTCACCGTAAAATCGCAAATCCGGCCAGAACTACTGTTCTTTCTATTTCGTGAAGATAGGGAGGGATTTGATGAGAACCGAGAGTGGATTTGAAATCCTTGAGAGAAGGGTGAGAGAACGGCATTAGATTTGGGGCAAACTGTAATATCCCGACCCGGGATACGTCACGTATACCGAGGCAAGTCGGTTAAACTGTATAACTCGAACGGTAAGAAATGCATATCACGGAAATGAATGACTGGAAATGAAAAATAATTGAAATGTATAACAGGTGCTAGATAACACCCGAGCACCCCAGGACATTGCATCGTAAAGCGTGCTCGCACGTATTTCCATGCATGCCCAAAGTTTAAGTATATACGTGTATGTATGGGCATATAGGTACGTATAAACATGTATAATTGTGAATTATACATATATATTATAATGTATTATAATATATATATATATATATATAGATATATATCTATGTATATATTATATAAAAAGATAAAGAAGGTGGGCAAGTGGGCAAACATCAGCCGTGCAAGTGCAAATGCATGTGAGGTGTGTGTGTGTAAAGTGTGTGTTATATATATATAATGTGATAGATATATATTATATACATAAGTGCACATTGTCTCCTAATCAAATAATGCACAAAGTGGCATTGGTGGAGGGAGCACAAGCCAAAAGGGGCCATAGGAAGGTGCTGACAGAGCTGGTAAAGAGAGAAAGTAGAGAGAGAAAGTGGAGAGAGAAAGTAGAGAGAGAGAAAGTGGAATCTTTGTATAAGCTATATATATATGCACGGGTTGATGAGATGAGAGGTAGAAAAGAAAAGAGGAAGTCAGGAACTGAAGGGGAGAAGAAGAAAGGAAAGTTTGGAGGGTCAAAGAGGGCTAGAAACCAAAACCCAGGTAAGAAATTTTATTTCTGTTTTTACAATTTAGAGCATGAAGCTTAGATATAATTATAGGCTTTAAACAAGCATGAAATATGGAATTTAATGAAAGAAAAATGATAAGAAATGGTTGAAAAATGAATAAGAAAATCGAAGTTGCAGGTTTATGCAATGAATTCGGGTTAGGGGATTTTATGCTAAAAACTCAGTTTAAAATGCATGGTATTGATCCCATAAAGTGCAGAAAATTAAATGAAAAAGAAAGAATGAAAAATGATGAAGAAATCATAGGGAAAAAGAGAAAAACCAGCTCACCGAAAAACCGGCCGAAGCTAGTTTTTCTCTATTTCGTGAAGATGGGGAGAGTTTTAGGGCAAGCCGAGGATAGGAATGAAGTCGTGGGGAAGAAAGGAAAAGAATGGCATTCAAATGGGGGGAGAAAACCATCGGAAATTGGTTTCCGTCACCGGAGAAGGTGACGGAACCCTAATACAGACTCATCGGAGTCTTGAGGGAGATGATCGGAAAATCGGGGAGGCTACCGGGTTAAAAAGAAACGGGTCTAGGTTGGATCGGGTCGAGACCCGACCGAATATAAACGGTTAAGTGATATTGCGCCGTTTTGGGTTTTTAATTTAAATGAGATTTGGGTTGTTTGGTTACACGGATAATAAATTGGAATTGGGTTTGGGGTTATCCAAACCATGGATAGGGATAGGGAATTGGGTTATTGAAATCCGGTTTTTCAAATGAAGTGAACCATTTGGTTCAGGGCAAGGGTGGACCGGTTTAGGGTTTTTAGGTCTGAACCAACTGGTTCAGACCGCAGCTTATGGAATTTATGAACCGGCCCCAAATGTTTTGAAAAATTACACTAAGGCCCAAACAGAAAATTAATTAAATATTAAATTTTACAATAATGCCCCTATTCCAAAAAGAGGTTAAACGAAGTCCAAACGATACAAATGAATAGTCAAAACCTATTATCTCGGACGTTCTGAGTCCAATGGTGGGATCCGTTTTACGAGATAAGACCCCAAAAAATAAAATACTGAAAAAGTGCAAAATGACCATTTTGCCCTTTTTAGTACAAAAGTCCAAATGGAATTCCGCGAAAGCCTAAACTGACTTTCTTCGGTGTTCCGGACTCAATGGTAAAGTCTAAATTAGTATTTGAAATACTTATGATGGAAAGGCATAAAATTTGATGAATAGAATCTATTCTAAAATGTATTCACTGATATATAGGAAACTCAAAAGGCAAGGGTATACTCACGGATTTCTGAGGAAGAATCACGATAGAGGTAAGTGAATTCCCTTTCTCTTCCATATGGTGTTTCCAAGCCAAGTTTATTCTCTTTACTGCCAAACTTGTACTCTTGAAAGTACCTCACGTTATTGCTATCCACAATGCGATATTGTTCTATCTTGTGGACATTGATTGACTGCTATGTCGTTGTTGTCATGGGAACCATGCCTTGAAAGGATTACTGCTATGTCTTTATTGTTTGCTATGTCCTTATTGTGAACCATGCCTTGAAAGGCTTACTGCCATGTCTTTACTGAATATATGATATTCCATTTTATACTTCTATGGAATAATGAATAATCATGATATATTATGAATACGGGATTTGTGCTCAGTCACAATATCCATCCGATGCTTTCTGTATTAACTGGAGACCTAAGGGTCAAGTACATAAATGGACAGGTGGCAGGAATGAATTCCTCAAAGGCTCTCCACCGGCAATTAACTGGCATTAACATTGGCATTTCATTTACAAATACATAAAGGGACAGGTGGCAGGAATGAATTCCTCGAAGGCTCTCCACCGGCAATTAACTGGCATAAACATGGGCATTTCATTTACATTTACTTTGGAATTTTACCTGAGAATAGAGTAAATGCATCTCCTAAAAACTGGTGTGATTACGTTATTGAATAACCCTATTCCTTATGACTTATCTTAACTGAAAAGACACTCTTCATTGAATTGATTATGATCGGTTTATTATGGCAGTACTTCTTGTTGTTGTATTGTTGTTGAGAGATTCATGTTGATGGTGTATCCATTACTCCTAATTGTACATTGTGAATTATTATTCATTGGCCTTCATGGCAACTGTTCTCATTGGCTATTACAGCATCTCCTTTCTTATGATTGGCTATCATAATCTTATTCATGGATTTGTATCTTATCGATACTAGTGTCGGAGATCTGTTTTTACTTGCTGAGCTCTCGTAGCTCACCCCCCCCATTTACCCCTATTTCAGGTGATGACGCTGCAGGACCCCAGTAGGAGTCTGAGAGCGTAGGAGGACATTTTTGAGGAACTGTATCAGTCTATGTCTTAGTTCTCCCATGTATTCACCACCCTCGGGTGCTGGTTATGTTTGGTTCTTATTTTGTTTATGTAGAACCATATTATGTATTGTAAAGACTTCCGCTAACATTGTGTATTGAAAGACTTCCGCTGATGTACTATTATTGATAAGACTTCCGCTGTTATTACTTTGAGGTTTTAGTACTTTGCATATTAGTACTATGATACAGGAATGGAAAAGAAAAAGTAGGGACGGCCTTCGGGTCGGCCCCGCGACACGAGATCCGCATAGGGTGGGTTTCGGGTCGTGACACAAACCAAGATCAAAAACTGGTGACAGTCGCCGAAAAAGACGACTGTTCACCACCGGAACCCTACCGGAGTCGTGGGGAAGATGACCGGAATGTCGTGAGGCTATCGGGTTAAGACAAACCGGGTTTGGGTTCAGGTCGGGTCGGTACCCGACCGGATATGAAATGGGGTCTGAAACTGTGTCGTTTATATTTAGTTTTTAAAATGGATTTTTGGGTTGTTTGGTTACATGGATAGGAAATGTTGGAATTGGGTTTGGGGTTATCCAAACCATGGATAGGGTAAGAACCAGGATATTGGAATCCGGTTCTTTGAAATAGACTGAACCATTTGGTTTAGTAAGGGGGCAGACCGGTTTAGGGTTTCTGGTTCTGAACCAACTGGTTCAGACCGCAGCTTTTGGAAATTATGAACCGGCCCCAAATGTTTTGAAAAATCTCACTAAGGCCCAAACAGGAAAATTAATAAAATATTAATTTTTACAAAAATGCCCCTATTTCAAATATAGGTCAAACGAAGTCCAAACGATCCAAATGAATAGTCAAAACTTATTATCTCGAACATTCTGAGTCCAATGGTGGGGTCCATTTTACAAGATGGGACCCCGAAAGATAAATACTGTAAAAGTGCAAAATGACCATTTTGCCCACTTTAGTACAAAAATCCAAATGGAATTCCGCGAAAGCCTAAACCGACTTTCTTCGGCATTCCGGACTCAATGGTAAATTCTAAATTAGTATTTGAGATACTTATGATAGGAAGGCATAAAATTTGATGAATAGAATTTATTCTGAAACGTAATTACTGATATATATAGGGAACTCGAAAGGCAAGGGCACACTCACGGATTTCTGATATAGAATCACGTTAGAGGTAAGTGGATCACTTTCTCTTCCATATGGTATCCCCAAGCCAAGTTTATTCATTACTGCCAAAATTGTACTCATGAACATTTCAAATGTTATTGTTTTCCACAATGTGATATTGTTCTATCTTGTGGACATTGATTAACTATTGTACCATTGTTATTATGTTGAACCGTGCCTTGAAAGGCTTACTGTTATGCTTTACTGTATATATGATATTCCATTTTCATACTCCTATGGAATCACAAATGATCATGCTATGTTTATAAATGCTGGAGTTGTGCTCAGTCACAACATCCATCCGATGCTTCTGTGACAAACTAGTCCGTGAACGGACGTGTGGCAAAAGATGTGAGTTTACTGAGAGGTATGCCGAGCCTCGAAATAGAGAGGGACTGCCATCCCCTACTACAGATTATAAGCATCTCGATTGGATTATTGTTATGGTTATATTGTTGAATGGTAACTGTTTCTTATGGTTTATCTTACATTGTTCATTGGTTTGATTGTAATCGATTTATTGTGGCAGTACTTTTATTGTGACAGGTTATTGTTGAGAAATCTTTATCACTGCTTATTCATTACTCCTGATTGTATATTATGACCCTACTATTCATTGGCCATCATGGCAACCGTTCTTATTGGCTATCACAGCATCTTATTTCTTATGATTGGCTATCATATTTTTATTCATGGATTCATGTTCTTTTATAATCATCGATACCAGTGTCAGAAATCTATTTTACTTGCTGAGCTTCATAGCTCATTCCACCCCACTTACCCCCCATTTCCAGTAATGACGCTGCGAGACCCTAGTAGGAGTCTGAGAGCGTAGGGGGACATTTTGAGGTACTATTTCAGTCTATGTTAGTTCTCCCATGTATTCACCACCCCCGGGTGCTGGTTACGTTTAGTTCTCATTTTGTCTTATGTAGAACTATGTCATGTATTTAATAGACTTCCGCTGTTTAAATTATTTAAAAGACTTCTGCTGGATTACTGTAATTGATAAAGACTTCCGCTGTTCATTGTTTAAAATTTTTAGTACATTGCATATTAGTACTATGATACAGAAATGGAAAAAGTAGGGACGGCCTTCGGGTCGGCCCCACGACACGAGATCCGCATAGGGTGGGTTTCGGGTCGTGACACTTTTCACATTCAGAGGTCCATTCTAGGGCCTTACTCCCCCTCAAGGCTTTAAAGAACGGGAGGCATCGATCCGTAGATTTAGAGATAAACCTATTTAGTGCTACTATCCTTCTATTCAGCCCTTGGATATATTTCTTGGCTTTGGGTGATCCTAGTTCAATTAGAGCTTTGATTTGTGAGAGGTCTGCCTCAATTCCTCTTTGGAAAACTAGAAAACTCAAGAATTTTCCTTCTGTGATCCCGAAGGTACATTTTAGTGGGTTAAGTTTCATTTTGTGTTTCTTCAGGATGTCGAACGTCTAACTCAAGTGCTGGATGTGGTCATCTTTTCGAACACTTTTGACAAGCATATTGTCGATGTAGACTTTCAATGTATCTCCAATTTGGGGGCCAAACATTCTATTTATAAGCCTTTGGCATATAGCTCCAGCGTTCTTCAAACTGAATGGCATCACTTTATAACAATAGAGACCTCATTTTGATATGAAGGTTGTTTTCTCCTGGTCTGGACGATACATTTGAATTTGATTGTATCTAGAGTAAGCATCCATGAAACTTATGAGTTCATGACTTGTTGTGGTATCAACAAGCTGATCAATTTTGGGAAAAGGACAAGCTTTTGTGGCGTTTAGGACAAGCTTTATTTAGGTTAGTATAGTCAACGCAGACCCTCCACTTGTCGTTCTTCTTTTTTGAAAGAACTATAATGACAAGCCATTCTAGGTAGAACACTTCTCTTATCATTCTAGCATTTAGCAACCTCTGGACCTCTTCATTATGATTTTGTGGTGTTCAAGGAAAATATTCTCCTTTTTGGTCTTACTAAGGGATGATCTAGATTTGTCATTAGCTTGTGAGAGATGAAATCAGGATCTATTCCTTCCATATCTCTAGTTTCCCAAGCAAATACTAAAAGGTTTTCTTTTAGGAATTTAACAATATCCTCTTACTTGGAAGGAGACAGGGTTGAGCCAATTTGTACGTACTTTCCTTCTCCTTCAGTGCTAATGAATACTTTGATGGCCTCCTTTATTGGTTTGATTGTGTTGTCCCTTCCTTTGGGACTTAGTGGCTCATCAATCTCAGAAGAACATTCTTCTACCTTATGAAAGTTGGAAGATGAGGAACTTTCCCTTTCATGAGGGTACTGTAATTGCTATTTGTAGGGCTTTTCTTTTAGTGCGAGGGCATAACATTCCCAGGCAGTGGGCTGATGGTTCTTGATGGTGAGAACTTTGTTGTTGTAGATATATTTCAAGCATTGATGGAAGGTTGAAGTAATTGCTCTCATCTAGTGGATCCAAGGCCTCCCAATAATAACATTATAGGGAGATTTAGTGTCTAGGACCATGTACTCAGAGATCAGTGTCTTCTGTCCGTCCCTTTCTCCTATAGTGGTTAGTAGGCTGAGATTCCTGTTAAATCTTGCCATGACAACAGCGGTAGCTCTGATGTCACTAGAGTTAAGCTTCATGTGTTTGAAGGGTTCGTAAAATAATACGTTAGTAGAACTTTTAGTATCCACGAGAACCCTTCTAATCTCAAAATTAGTGATTTTGAGTGAGATGATAAGAGCATCGCTGTGGGGACAATGTATCCCAATGAGGTCCAATTCAGAAAACTGGATCTGAGGTTCTGACTTCACTTTTTTCTCAACGACCGAGATCTGGATGATACCGGGTTCTGCCCTTGCCTCCCGAGCATATCTTTTCCTGGCTTAGTTAGACATTTCGGTCATCGTATTGTCAGCATAAGTGATGGAGATGACTTGATTACTTTGTCATTGCTGATTATTCCAAATTTCCCTCTGTTCAAGCCTTTGCTCTTGTCTTCTTTGAGGTGGTCGTTCGACACAGGGGTTCTGCCTTCCGTCCTGGCAGATAAACTCTCTTAGTCGTCCTCGCCTGATGAGATGCTTTATCTCCTACTTCAAAGCCCTGCACTCCTCAGTCGTGTGCCCTTGCTCTTTATGGAAATCACAATACTTATTTTGATTTCTTGAGTCGGGGTGGCTTTTTAGTAGCTTTAACCATCTCAGGTTTTCATGAGTTTGTATCTGTTAGAGTATGTGGGTAAGAGAAGCATTCAGAGGGGTGTAAGTTCCATACATCCTGTAATTAGAGTTGTTATACGCTCTGGGTGTTATTTTCTTATCGGGACTCCTGATCCTCTTCTTGTTAGCATTGTTATCCCTCTTCAGACCTTGCTTGTCACAACCCGAAACCTATCCTATGCGGATCTCGTGTCGCGGGGCCGACCTTACTTTTTCTATTCCTGTATCATGGTAATAATGTGTAATGTACTAAAAATTTGAAACAATAATCAGCGAAAGTCTTTTCAATTTAAAATAATATTTAGCGGAAGTTTGTAATATATCATATGGTTCTACAAGTGTCAATTTAAGAACTAAACATAACAGCACCCGTGGGTGGTGAATACATGGGAGAACGATATCATAGACTGGTATATTTCTTCAAAATGTACTTCTACGCTCTCAGAATCCTATTGGGGTCTTGCAGCGTCACTACTTGAAAAATGGTAAGTAATATGGAATGAGCGACAAAAGCATAACAAGTAAATTTCTATCTCTGACATTGGTATTGGTGATCATAAAAAAATATGAATCCATGAATATAAATATGATAGCCAATCATAAGAAATGGGATGCTGTAATAGCCAATAAGAAAAATTGCCATAATGGCCAATAAACACTAAGGGTCACAACGTTCAATAAGGAGTAGTGAATATAACATCAACATGGAACTCTCAATAACAGTGTATCAACATGAATGTACTGCCACAATAAATCGATCACAATCAATCAATAAAGAATGTTCACTCAGTATAAGATAAATCATAAGGGATAGTGTCATTCAACAATCTTAGTCATATCAATCATCTAAGAGATGCATTTACACTGTTTCAGGGTTTGGCACACCCTCGGTCTTTTGGAGCCCGGCATACCCCCAATGAAAACACCAAGGAATTCTCATATGTCCATTCACGGACTTGACCCGTAGGTCTCCAGTAAATTAGAAAGCATCGGATGGATATTGTGACTGAGCACAAATTCGGTATTCATAAACATATCATGGTCATTCGTGATTCCATAAGAGTATAAAAATAGAATATCAAAAATTCAGTAAATACATAACAGTAGGCCTTTCAAGGCATGATATAACATGATAACAATGATATAGCAGTCAACCAATGTCCACAATATAGAACAATATCACATTGTGGAAAATAGTAATATCTAGTACGTTCAAGAGTACAAGTTCGGCAGTAATGGAATAAAAATGGCTTGGAAACACCACATGGAAGAGATTAGGTTTTACTTACTTTAAAAATGCGTTCCCAGATCAGTATCCAGTGATTTTGCCCTTTTCTTTCGAGTCCCCTATACATTAGTAAATACGTCTTAGTTTTAATGCTATTCATCAATTTTATGCCTTGCTATTATAAGTGTCTCTTTCACTAATTTAAACTCTACTATTGAGCCAGGAATGTCGAAAAAAGTCAGTTTAGGCTTTCGCAGAATTCCACTTGGGTTCGAGTTCCATTAGGGGTATTATGGCCATTTAGCATTTTTACAGGTCTTTATTTTTTTGGGGCTCCGTCTCATAAAACGGACCCTTCCATTGGCCTTAGCATGCCCGAGATAATAAGAAAATACTATTCATTCATTTAATTTGGACTACGTATCAATTATCTCTATTTAATTTAATTATTTGATTTATTTGATTTACTTATTTATTTAATTCATTAATTACATAATATATATATATATATATATATATATATATTGTTAATATATGAGCACACGTGAAGCCGTGGCTCAGTGGTCCGTGTGCCCCTCCCTTGCCCCAGGTCTAGGGTTCAAACCGTGGGGGTAGCAGCCCCTGCACGTATTTTTTTCTAAATATTCCTAAGCCAAACAGCGTACAAGGTAGAAATAGGAATAAGATAAACCTATCCTGACTAATGGCCCAATTTGAATTTCATAATCCCATAGCCAAACAGACTTAATCACACTTAAATATTAAACAGAAACTCTAAAATGACGTAGCATCAATACTCTGTGACCCAACACGATGCCGTTTTGAAGAGCACTGTTCATCATCACCCTCGTCTTTTCGGTAGGGTTCCGACGAGATTTCGTCGTCTTTTTCGACGACAGTCAAGTTTTTTCGTTCGAATTTTAACCTAAATCAAATGCAGTTCTCTTCTCATTTCCATGGGGATTACAAATCTACCTTTGGTTTTCTATTTAGATCATTTTAACCTCATGAATAGTGGGTATAGTAACTCCGGCCGTTTTTTCGGCCAACTGTTTCCTTGAAATTTTGTGCTTATCCCTTAACCGTTTCCACTCATTTCTTTTCCCAATCATCTTTTGCACCATTGAGGATCAGTTCCTCATGGTTAAATCAAAGTTTAATACATGAAATCACACCAACCCGAATTACTCCCCTAACCTGCAACTCCAATTTTCTCCTCTGTTTCTACACCAAATGACCATCAGTTGCTTCCAAATTTTCTCATTTTTCATGCTTGTTTGAACCCTACTCTTAAAACTAAACGAATATGCTTGAATCATGAAAAACAGAAATGAACTTCACTTACCCGTGTGAGCTTTTGGCTCGCAGTTTTTCACTCATTTTCTTTTGATTTTCTTTTTCTCCTTCACTTTTGAATGTTCTGAACTCAATTTAGCTCTCAGTTTCTCACTTTTCTTCCTTATTTTTTTGATTTCTCTCAAAACCCTCTTTTGTATTTATAGGGAATTTCTCCATCTCATGCCCACTTGCTGTGCCATAATGGACGGCTTTTCCACCACCCCTTTGTTCCACATCCTCCAAGCACCAATTTGACACACACACACACACACACATATAATTCACTCCACTTGCCCCTTGAGTGTCGGCAGTCCACTACCCTTCCAACTCACACACAACACACACTTGACATACATACACTTGGTCACACATGCACACTTCCATGCAGCATGCATGGCAGCCTTTTTTTTTCCTTTCTTGTATTTCCATTTAAATACATACATATATATATATACAATATCGTATGTATATATGTATATATATACCTCACTTATACATATGCATATATATATATATATCCATATATACATATTTATACTAATTTTTATAAGTATATACATACACTTATATTTAATGGGCTACACATATATGCAAACGTACATATGCATGGGTTTGCATGCATACACGCATTACAAGGCTCAGTCTTGGGTTGCTTGGGTGTCGCCCGACACTAACTGTACAAAATAAACCGTTCACCTTCCAAAATCGTTCAGTCCATATAATATCATGATATAGAGCCTTAACAACTCGGGTTACAAGTGGTATTACACTACTCGACCTGGTCTACCTCGATTTACATGCCATGTCCCGGGTCAGGATATTACATTGCTCATCCTTCTGATCTTGTTCTTTAGCTTTTCGAAAGGAAGTTTTTGTATTTTTGAGGTTAATATACTTTCGTGCTCTATCCATGAGTGTTATCATATCAATAAGAGGATTCTTGGTCTAGGAATCCTGGAAGCGTCTAGGCCTGAGGCCTCAAATGAGGGCGGCCACTAGGAAACTTGGACTGCAATCGGTTATCTTCGTGAGCTCGGTGTTAAAACGAGCTATATACTTTTGAAATAATTCTCCCTTTGCTTACTTCACAGTTAGCAAGAATTTTGGTCTTTTTTCTCAACTTCTTGCTTGTTAAGAATTGGTCGAGAAATAGCCTACTAAGCTCATAAAAATTGCTGATCGATTTTTGGGGAGCGTTGTGGAACTACTTAAGGGTGGTACTTGTAACACCCCAACCCGGTTATTGATAATTAAGTCGCTAATTAAATATTAGGGACTTTAAGAAGCAAAATAATAGTTAAGAAAAATTAGATCAAGAAAATAAAGGCTAAAATAAAATAAATTTATGGCTAATGAAACCGACACATGAACAAAATAAATAATGAATGATACAAGTACATGAGGAAGAAATAAAATTAATGCAATAAGAAATATAGGATTAAAGTACAAAAGCCTAACTAAAGACAAATAAAAAGAGAAAAGAAGAAAAATAGGCCAAAAGTGATGGCCTAATGTCTAGAACCCAAGACCAAGAAAGTGGGGAAACACTTATACCAAAAAGTATAATCACTAGGCTACAAGCACTTTTGTGCTTTATATCCCACAAGATATGTATATAACCTAGATAAATCTATAAGTCAACAAGCTCAAAAGCTGAGGTGTCAACACCTTATTGGACCCTCACCTCACCCAATCAAATTTCATGCAAAGACCTAATTATGTATATATATATATATGTGTTTGTGTGTATGTGTGTGTATGTAATGTGTGTGCTGTGCATGTGTTAAAGAAAAACAGACTTGGTGCATATATGTGTGTGGCAAGAGAGAGAGAGAAAGAAGAAGAAGAAGAAAAAGGAAGAAGAAAGAGGAAAGAAGAAGAAGGAAGGATGGGGGCTTACATGTAGTTTTGAAAGCTAACCTTAAGGAAATCAATAGCTCAAGACAAGCTAGGAGGCAAGTCAGAAGTGTATCAAGCATGATTTTAGGTCTTGAAAACACCAAAAAAATGAAAACCCACGAACAACCGCCATTAAAGACCTTGCTTATAGCAGGTCTGAACTCGATGGAACCAAACCCTATTTGGTATAATGGAACCTCAAGAAGACCTTCTAAGGGTGTTAAAAACACCAAACCGCGATCGCAAAACCTAAGAAATGACCTCCATAAATCAAGTTGCAGGTTACGGGTTTGAAACCCAATCCCTTAAACTCAGTGTTAAATCGACATTTAAGAATGGAGAATGAAACCCCTTGAACTGAGGAACAAAACAAGCCCAACCTCATGAAAAATAATCAAGAAATGAGCATGAATCGTTGATTTACAGGTCTGGTTATCACGACTTGGACCGAGCACCTGAGCTAGAGTCGAAGCTCTAAATCAATGCACAAACAGGCCTTAAGGTTTTAGGAAACATTTGGAAAAGAAAACAGAGAGAATGGATTCTTAAAACATCACGAAACTGAACTGCAAAAATTAAGGTTTCAGAGTAACAGTGTTGACCTCGTTGGGGAAGATGACACTGTTCGGGTCGGAAAAAGGGTCGGTTACGGGTTTGGGTTAAATCCGGATCCAACGAGTTACGGGTTTATTTAAACGGCGACGTATGGAGTTATATATGTTTTAATTTTTAAAATGTTAGGGCTAACATCATCATGATGTCAGCATTATGTGTAAAACCAACCAAACCGGTTGGTTTACAAAGAGACCGGACCGGTTCACTTACAATAGAACTTAACCCACTGATTTTCTGATTTTATTTAAATTAAATAAACCAAAGCTTTTATTAATTACGGATTGACCCTAGAATTTCTAGGAAATCCTGCTGTGGCCCAACTGAGGGAAATTTTATGCAATTATACCCCCTGGAAAAATAATTAAATAATTTAATAATTAATTTAATTATTTTATAAATAAAGTAAAATTATTATTTTACCCCTAGGTTATAAATGAAGCAAATAAAGTCCAAATTAAACATGTGAATAGTGTATTTTAGCTATTTTGGATATTTTGAGACTAATGGCGGGGTCTGTTTTGCGAGATGGGACCCCAAAAAATAAAGACACGTAAAGGGGTAAAATGACCAAAATACCCCTAGTACCCCTAAAGCCAAATTGAAACCAGGAAAGGTCTAAATTGACTTTCTTTGACATTCCGAACTCAATGGTGGGGTCCAAATTATGAAACGGAGTATGGAAAAATATGACACGTAAATAGGTAAATGACCATTTTTCCCTTTTACATACAAAAATCTGAATTAAACTTTACGAAAGCCTAAATCGACTTTCTTCAACGTTCCGGACTCAATGGTAGAGTCTATTCAATCAAACGAAGTATCAAAAATAAAAAGACATAAAATTTGATGAATAGCATCAGTCAGGTGGCTATAAATTAGAACATTGCTGAAGTACTAAACTAAGGCTTGTACGTTGAAAATAAAATACAAAACGACACAACACGTAAACATGTGAAGTAAGTAAATTAAATTTAAAGTTAATGGAGCTACTAGAAGAGTATAATTTTAAAATAAAATTTATTTTCCTAACACGTTAAATTGTGTTTTAGGCCAAAAATTCAAGTAAGCAAAAATGGATAGGAAATAGGAGAACTTTACGATTATGACAAAGGCTCAAAGAGCAACTGATAAGAAACAACAAGGCTTTATGAATGAGCTGCTATGGCAGCTCAAGGTAATCCAAAGGCACATAAGGATTGCCAAAACAACCGAAGTCATTTCGGTTAGACCATTTATGTACAAGACCCCAACAAAGGCACTATTGGCTGAAGAAAAAATTAAGAAACAAGAAAACACCGAAACCCTGAGTGAATGGCTCCAAAGGTAAGATTTATTTATCATTAAAGTACGTGATACAATTATAATTAGGCTGATTTCTTTGTTAGGCCTACACAGTCTAAGGATAGGTTTAAATCCCGAGTTGATTTCAATGTATATGAAGTTTATGAGATTCTCCTAAACTATTTTAGGTTGAGAAGAAAAGGAAAGGGAAAGGCACATCAATAGCGCCAACCTAGGAGTATAAGGTGAGTAACCCTGTATTTGAAGTGGAGATTTAACTCCATGGATTTGAAAAGGTTTTAAGTTCAAAAGATACGAAGTATTTGAATTCCAAATTCAGTATATTACATGATTTCAGTTTTAAATTATTTCTGTTCTTATAAACCCTATTGTGACATGCTCAATAAATGGTTTCTCTATAGTTTTCTTAAAAATGTGTTTTCAGCATGTCTGAGTTAAAATACAAATCTTGTTAAATATCTTGAGTTTGCCTATTTCAAGTATATGAATGTTTATCACGAAGTTATGAATGTTATGTTTTAAAGTGCTCATGGGAAATATCTATTTGACATACCCATGTGTTAAATGTATTTTAAATGCAAGATAAATGGTGCATAAGCACTTAGACAGGATTCTGAGTTTTCAGCTGCCCTGTAAAATAGGCAAGATTTTGGGTTCTCTGGAATTCAATTGCCCTGTAAAATGCCAGGTAGCAGGATCGAATCCCCCAGGCATAAGATATCTCCACTTATAAGTAAAATGAGAGTCTGGTTCGAAACGAATTCCACTAATGAAAGAGATAAGATGACAAATGAGTTTGAAAATGGAAGCAGGTTTTACCCCCGTTTTCACTATGCATATGTTTCGAGTTTTATACTCTATTTAAGAAGTACAAGATTAGCTTGAATACTTTAAATGTTTCAAGTTTAATGTTTTAAAGGAATACATATATATGATGTTATGTTTGAAAATGGAAGTAGGTTTTACCCTCATTTTCATTATGCATATGTAAATGTTTTGAAGTTATATGTACATGTTTTAGCTTGAACACTTAAATTGTTTCAAAGCTATATGTTAAAAGAATGCATATATTCTGTGTTCAAAGTATACGAACAATTGGTAGTGATTGTTTTACAAACTCTTATGTTCTAAAACACTACTAATTGAAACCCCATGACGAATGCTGGAATTACTCACAAGCATAGATTAGCTTACCCGAATTTTATTCGAACCCCCATTTCAGGTGATTGACAACAGTACTGATAATGATGATGACGAGTCTAGCTGTCTTGGAAGAGCTAATTAAGTAGTTCTTTTGTTAGCACTATGAACTTTAAGTTTGAACTTTTGTATTAGTAAGCAGAACAAGGATATGTATTAAGCCCCACGGGGCAACTGAATATGTACTAATTATAAAGTCTTTAAGATTTCTATTTTATGCTCTGAATGTTAAATCATGTTATGCTATGTGAATAGTGGCAGTACCGAACGGATGTGCATAATTTAAAATTTAGAAAAGAAAAGAAAAAGTTTTTCGCACTTCCGCAATAGCATGTCGCACATCTATTCGATACCGCTGCTTATGTGAGCCTTCACCCTAAGGCCTCCGGGCCTGAGGGTGGCGGTCGCGATCCGGTAATCCACATAGGGTGGGTTTCGGGTCGTGACAGGTCACAATGTTCAATAAGGAGTAGTGAATATAACATCAACATGGAACTCTCAATAACAATGTATCAACATGAATGTACTGCCACAATAAATCGATCACAATCAATCAATAAAGAATGTTCACTCAGTATAAGATAAATCATAAGGGATAGTGTCATTCAACAATCGTAGTCATATCAATCATATAAGAGATGCATTTACACTGTTTTAGGGTTTGGCACACCCTCGGTCTTTTAGAGCCCGGAATACCCCCAATGAAAACTCTAATGAATTCTCATATGTCCATTCACGGACTTGACCTGTAGGTCTCCAGTAAATCAGAAAGCATCGGATGGATATTGTGACTGAGCACAAATTCGGTATTCATAAACATATCATGGTCATTCGTGATTCCATAAGAGTATAAAAATAGAATATCATAAATTCAGTAAATACATAATAGTAGGCCTTTCAAGGCATGATATAACACGATAACAATGATATAGCAGTCAATCAATGTCCACAATATAGAACAATATCACATTGTGGAAAACAATAATATCTGGTACATTCAAGAGTACAAGTTCGGCAGTAATGGAATAAATATGGCTTGGAAACACCACATGGAAGAGATTAGGTTTTACTTACTTTAAAAATGCGTTCCCAGATCAGTATCCAATGATTTCGCCCTTTCCTTTCGAGTCCCCTATACATCCGTAAATACGTCTTAGTTTTAATGCTATTCATCAATTTTATGCCTTGCTATTATAAGTAACTCTTTCACTAATTTAAACTCTACTATTGAGCCTGGAATGTCGAAAAAAGTCAGTTTAGGCTTTCGCAAAATTCCACTTGGGTTCGGGTTCCATTAGGGGTATTATGGTCATTTAGCATTTTATAGGTCTTTATTTTTTTGGGGCTCCGTCTTATAAAACGGACCTTTCCATTCGCCTTAGAATGCCCGAGGTAATAAGAAAATACTATTCATTCATTTAATTTGGACTACGCATCAATTATCTCTATTTAATTTAATTATTTGATTTATTTAATTTATTTATTTATTTAATTCGTTAATTACATAATATATATATATATATATGTTTTGTTAATATATGACCACACGTGAAGCCGTGGCTTAGTGGTCCATGTGCCCCTTCCTTGCCCTAGGTTTGGGGTTCAAACCGTGGGGGCAGCAACCCCTGCACATATTTTTTTCTAAATATTCCTAAGCCAAACAGCGTACAAGGTAGAAATAGGAATAAGATAACCCTGTCCTGACTAATGGCCCAATTCGTATTTCATAACCCCATAGCCAAACAGACTTCATTACACTTATATATTAAAACAAAAACTCTAAAATGACGTAGCATCAATACTCTATGACCCAACACGATGCCGTTTTGAAGAGCATTGTTCATCATCACCCTCATCTTTTTGGTAGGGTTCCGACGAGATTTTCTCGTCTTTTCCAACGACGGTCAAGTTTTTTCGTTCGAATTTTAACCTAAATCGAATGCAGTTCTCTTCTCATTTCCATGGGGATTACAAATCTACCTTTGGTTTTCTATTTAGATCATTCTAACCTCATGAATAGTGGGTATAGTAACTCCGACCGATTTTTCGGCCAATTGTTTCCTTCAAATTTTGTGCTTATCCCGTAATCGTTTCCACTCATTTCTTTTCCCAATCATCTTCTGCACCATTAAGGATCAGTTCCTCATGGTTAAATCAAAGTTTAATACATGAAATCACACCAACCCGAATTACTCCCCTAACCTACAACTCCAATTTTCTCCTCTGTTTCTACACCAAATGACCATCGGTTGCTTCCAAATTTTCTCATTTTTCATGCTTGTTTGAACCCTACTCTTAAAACTAAACGAATATGCTTGAATCATGAAAAATAGAAATGAACTTCACTTACCCGTGTGAGCTTTTGGCTCGCAGTTTTTCACTCATTTTCTTTTGATTTTCTTCTTCTCCTTCACTTCTGAATGCTCTGAACTCAATTCAGCTCTCAGTTTCTCACTTTTCTTCCTTCTTATTCTGATTTCTCTCAAAACCCTCTTCTGTATTTATAGGCAATTTCTCCATCTCATGCCCACTTGTTGCGCCATAATGGACTGCTTTTCCACCACCCCTTTGTTCCACATCCTTTAAGCACCAATTTGACACACACACACACACACACACACACACACATATAATTCACTCCACTTGCCCCTTGAGTGTCGGCAATCCACTACCCTTCCAACTCACACACAACACACACCTGACATACATACACTTGGTCACACATGCACACTTCCATGCAGCATGCATGGCAGCCCTTTTTTTTTCATTTCTTGTATTTCCATTTAAATACATACACATATATATATATATACAATATCATATGTATATATGTATATATATACCTCACTTATACATATGCATATATATATATATCCATATATACATATTTATACTAATTTCTATAAGTATATACACACTTATATTTAATGGGCTACACATATATGCAAAAGTACACATGCATGGGTTTGCGTGTATACACGTATTACGAGGCTCAGTCTTGGGTTGCTTGGGTGTCGCCCGACATTAACTGTACAAAATAAACCGTTCACCTTCCAAAATCATTCAGTCCATATAATATCATGATATAGAGCCTTAACAGCTCGGGTTTTAAGTGGTATTACATTACTCGACCTAGTCTACCTCGATTTATATGCCATATCCCGGGTCGGGATATTACATTGCTCATCCTTCTGATCTTGTTCTTTAGATTTTCGAAAGGAATTTTTTGCATCTTCAAGGTTAATATACTTTCATGCTCTATCCATGAGTGTTATCATATCAATAGGAGGATTCTTGGTCAAGGAATCCTGGAAGCGTCCGGGCCTGAGGGCGGCCATTAGGAAACTTGGACTACAATCGATTATCTCTGTGAGCTCGGTGTTAAAACGAGCTATATAGTTTTGAAATAATTCTCCCTTTGCTTGCTTCCCAGTTAGCAAGAATTTTGGTCTTTTTCTCGACTTCTTGCTTGTTAAGAATTGGTCGAGAAATAGCCTACTAAGCTCATAAAAATTGCTGATCGATTTTTAGGGAGCGTTGTGGAACTACTTAAGGGTGGTACTTGTAACACCCCAACCCGGTTATTGATAATTAAGTCGCTAATTAAATATTAGGGACTTTAAGAAACAAAAATAATAGTTAAGAAAAATTACATCAAGAAAATGAAGGCTAAAATAAAATAAATTTATGGCTAATGAAACCGACACATGAACAAAATAAATATGAATGGTACAAGTACATGAGGAAAAAATAAAATTAATGCAATAAGAAATATAGGATTAAAGTACAAAAGCCTAACTAAAGACAAATAAAAAGAGAAAAGAAGAAAAAATAGGCCAAAAGTGATGGCCTAATGTCTAGAACCTAAGACCAAGAAAGTGGGGAAACACTTATACCAAAAAGTATAATCACTAGGCTACAAGCACTTTTGTGCTTTATATCCCACAAAATATGTATATAACCTAGATAAATCTATAAGTCAACCAGCTCAAAAGCTGAGGTGTCAACACCTTATTAGACCCTCACCTCACCCAATCAAATTTCATGCAAAGACCTAATTATGTATATATATGTATGTGTGTATGTGTGTGTGCGTGTGTGTGTGTGTGTGCTGTGCATGTGTTAGAGAAAAACAGACTTGGTGCATATGTGTGTGTGGCAAGAGAGAGAGAGAAAGAAGAAGAAGAAGAAAGAGAAAAGAAGAAGAAGAAAGGAAGGGGGGCTTGCCTGCAGTTTTGAAAGCTAACCTTAAGGAAATCAATAGCTCAAGACAAGCTAGGAGGCCAACCATTTGAACGTAAAACCTTTAAACTCAATTTCTCTCTTTAAGAAAAGATATGCCATTATTTCGTGTGATTTGAGGAAGCTAACATACATACACGTGTCTAATATGGAAAAAGAATGAAAATAGGAGAAAAATGGGTCAGTTTGAGCTTGAGAAACCCTAAGACTGCCATGGCCGAACTAGGAAGAATTGGGTTAAGAAGGAAACTTGAGTCAAACTTAAAGCAATTTGCATGGCTCAAAAGAGCATTAAAATTAAAGCAATCTACCATTTGAACCATTAAAAATGGTTAAGAAACTATGCAGATATAGTGAATTATACTGAAGAAGAAAAAAAATTGAAAAACCTAGAATGAACTTGCTTTGTTGTATTTTGTGAACGAGAAAGTGTTCCCGCATAGGAAGAGAAACGAGGCAAAACTAGTGACTAGAACTCGTCGAGATAGAAAAACATTTGGTCGCCGAAAAAATGAGCCTCACTAAAGACCCCACTCCAACCCCCTATTTCAACCCCTAATGCCAATCAATCCTAAAAACTAACCATAACTATGAATTCCCCAAGAAAAATAGATTTAAACCTCGTCGGAAGTGATCGACGACGGTCGCCGGTGCCGGAGAGGGTGACCGGAACCCTTGTTGGAGACTGGGGGAAGAAGACACTGTACAAGTCGGGTCTCGAGCCGGATCTCAGGTCAGGTCCTGACCCATTATTTAATTGGATTTTGGTTTTAAAGTTAAATGACATCGTTTTTATCCAAAGAATTAAAAATACAAGACTAGGGCTGACGTTATGCTAACATTAGCATGACACAATAAACCAGACTAAACCAGTTTGTTCTTAACTATTTTGGACCGGTTCACTTGGAACCTAACTGAACCAAATGGTTTAGGGTTTTAAATTTTTTGAAATTATAATTTGACCCCCAAACCTTTTTGTTAATTATGAAATGGCCCAGGAAATTAATTTAATATTAATTTTAAATCCTTTTAATTTAAGGGAGATTACCAAAATGCCTTTAGGCCAAAAATAGGCCAGATGAAGGCCAATTAAAATGAAAAAATAGTGTAACCCAATATTTTTTGGCATTCCGAACTCAACGGCAGAGTCCGATTTGAGAAATAAAATCCCAAAAAATATGAACGGACAAACTGAAATAATTCTAAATATATCCCAATGATTAATTAAGTGACTAATTGAACTCCAATGACTATGAAAATATATCCTTTAACATTTTGGGACATTCTGGACCCTATGGTGGAATCCATTTTGTGAAACAAAATCCTGGAGATATAGACACGTGAAAAGTCAAAATTACCATTTTACCTTTAATGATGTCCGAAGCCAATTAAATATAAAAAGTAGTCTATCTTGACTATTTTGGACATTCTAGACTCAATGGTGAGGTCTGTTTAGCCAAAATAAATTATAAAAAAAATGAAACAACAAATGAGGTAATGCCCATTACGTTTCGAGCATTAATAACTACAAAATGAATTTAGAATAGAAAAAAAATGATGAGACCTAACTTAAAGTTTTAAGGCTACTAGACCAACGAATATTCCAGCTGACTCAGAAGAATATCCCTTTTGTGTGGACAGAGGAAAGGGAAAAGAGTTTCCAAGAGCTAAAGAACCATCTAGTGTATACTCTAATTTTGATAGTACCAGATGGAACAGAAGGCTTTGTGATCTATAACGATGCCTCATATAAAGGTTTGGTGTGTGTTATGATGCAGAAGAGTAAGGTAGTGGCCTATGCCTCACGGAAGCTGAGACCACACGAGAAAAACTACCTAACTCATAACCTTGAACTCACAGCGATTGTGTTCGCACTAAAGATTTGGAGCCATTACCTTTATGGTGCAACATGTGAGATCTTTATAGACCATAAGAACCTCACATATTTGTTTACACAAAGAGAGCTCAACATGCGACAACATCGATAGTTGGAGTTGATCAAGGATTATGAGCTCAATATATAGTATCACCCAAGAAAGGCTAATGTGGTAGGAGTCGCTCTCGATAAGAAGTCATCAGGGAGCCTTGCTTGCCTGTTGATTGCACAACGGGAGTTACTAGAGGAACTATAGATGCTAGAGATAGAAGTGGTTTTGCCAGGCTCCAAAGCAGTGCTTGCCAATGTGACAGTCGGACTGACGATTGTAGAAAAGATTAAGGAGCTGCAATCCCAAGATAAGAAGTTGGTTAAACTCCAAAAAGATGTTACGGCCGATAGGAATCCAAAATTTGTTATCTGAGATGAGGTGTTATGCTTTCGAGACAGAATTTGTGTGCTAGATGTGCCCAGGATTAGAGAGGAGATCCTTGATGGGGCGCATAACTTGAAGTTTGCCATACACCCAGGGAACACCAAAATGTACCACAACGTCCGAAGTACCTATTGGTGGTCAGGTATGAAGAGGGACATCACTAAGTACATAGCACGATGTGTCAAGTGCCAGCAAGTCAAGGCCAAACATCAGAAACCCAATAGACTATTATAGCCGCTCCCATACTTAAAAGGAAATGGGAGCACATCACTATGGATTTTGTGTCAAGGCTGCCCAAGACACAGTAAGGGAATGATTCTATGTGGGTGATTATAGACAGATTGACTAAAACGGCTCATTTCCTTACGACCAAGATAACTCAGACACTAGAGCAATTGGCAGCACTCTATATCTGAGAGATTGTTTGATTACATAGAGTCCCAGTTTCTATAGTGTTTGATCGAGACCCAAGATTTGTGTCCCAATTTTGGAGGAGCTTATAGAAAGCAATGGGCACGAAACTCAGTCTCAATACCGTCTACCACCTAAAGACTGATTGACAGTTTGAGAAGATGATTCAAACCTTGGAGGACATGCTACGGTTTTGTGTCATGGACTTCAAGGGAATCTAGGAAGAACAACTACTACTGGTGGAGTTCATATACAATAATAGCTATTAGTCCTGTATTGGCATGGCACCATATGAAGCACTATATGACAAGAAGTGTCAATCTCTATTGTACTGGACAGAGGTAGGAGAGAGGAAGTTGTTTGGCCCAAAGATAGTAGAATGGACAACAGGAAAGATCTAACTGATTAAGCAATGATTACTGGCAACTTAGAGTCGTCAGAAAATTTATGCCAATGTCTAAGAGGATTTGACTTATGTTGAGCAACCAGTGCAAATCTCGGACCGTCGAGAGCAAGTTTTGCGGAATAAGACTATTTCTGTCACGCCCCGAATTTCCAACCGAACCCGGGGACGCGACTAAAGCGAAATAAAGGAATAAAATAAATAGACGAATAAATAAATAAATAATAATTCAACTAATTTAGATACAAGCCTACATACATTCCTGTTTTATAAAATTTCGGCAGAACCTCCTTTGTTTTCTAAGCGTTTTCTCACCTAATATTTTGCAACAATTCACAAAGATAAACAACAGTACATCCCATCCTCACTCGATGGCCACAATCTCATCAAATTTAAATATACATCACCTAATTATACAACCGAAGATAATTAAATAGATACAAGCGTACATACGTTCACTTCTGTCAATATATATACATGTCTTTGGGCTTAAGCCCGTACATCACAAATTACACCTCTCAGGCCAAATATCCATCTAAAGTCTAGTCTTCTCCACTCGGTTAGACTTCCTCAAATCTCAGGTGTTGGGAGTGTCATCTGAAATATGGTTCCCACGAATGAGTCAGCTCAACTGCTGGTATGGTACAATACTAATGCAAGGAACAAAATTAAGTCGTGGCATGTACAAGTGTACATTCATATCTATATGCCTTACAAGTCATGCATAAAATATAATGGCAATGTACAAACTACATCTGTATAAAACCCTATATCACGTTCACAAATTCATCAACACAGTGCGCAGGCAATATGCGTGACACACCCATGCATCTCAATGTCACACCCATGTCTCATGATACGGTCCTTCCCCGCTGGCATGAGTACCGCCACGTATGTCTCCTTTTCGGTGCGCCCCTCGATGGAAAAGAGTACCAACGGCCGAATTTTGGGTTTTTCACTACATGATCTACACCCTCATAATGCACCAGCACCTCGTGCTGACCCACACTATGCTTTCAAGGAATCACACTATGCCAATATGCCATGATTTCATCATGCAATAATACAGTTCAAATGAAACATCACTTTCATAAGCATATGCAACATGCTTTAAATAATGCATCACATTTAAGATCAACAATAGCATTTAAATCACAAGACTTCATCCACAAATCTACGTGTCATGCTCGATCAATCTCAACACTTACGCAAATCCACATGTCATAATATCAACAATCCTTCTAAAATATAAATCACATATGATGACAACTCAAGAAGTAAATCATAACTCCCAAATAATCATAAAGAGCACGTAAGCATATAAACAATCAACTCAAGGGTTCTCAAAGCAATAATTCTTATGTGATCTTCTAGCAACATATAAGCATAAGAATTATTCAATCAATATGCACATCAATCCTAATTTAATCTTATTCCTTACTTAGCAAAGTACCATACCTGATAGGGTTGGTCACAACCCTACTAAGCTATGTCCACTATACAATCCAATCAACCAGGTTAATCTTTAGTCCACGGTTCGCAAGTTGAAGAAAACACACCGGCAGGTTGATCGAGTCGGCCAGCCATTTTAAATCCAGTTTCATCAGCTTCTTCAACCTTTTTCCCTCAAACAGACGATGATCCTGACAGATTCTGTCCCTTAATCATCCCATCCATCAGATATTGAAGAACTTTCCCTTCCTCTCATCAGATTACTATCTAGTTCTCTGTTGCAGAGTCCTCAACTATTGTATCACTTACCGTCATTCTCAAGTTCCTCCATTTTCTGACTCAAAGCCCTCCAAAGTCTTAGTTCTCTTCAATCCTCATTCAAACCTTAGAAATGCATTAAGAATACTTAAAGAATACTGAACAAGCAGCTCTCTAGATCCTTTAAAATCCCTTGTTATGAGCTGCTAACTACTTCCAGCAAGGAAGTGATGTTGTTATGCTGATTGGTGTTATATGCCACATCAGTTTCATTGCATGACCCTGCCCAATATCCTTTAGCAACTTTTCCTATGAACTTTCCAATCATATGAGTGACAGGATATCAACCGTGTTAGAACCATGAAAGAAATCAGTAACATCCAGTCAATTTGGCCGCGACCAATTTAAAATGCATTTCTTATAACTAACTCTACTAACAGCCAGATCTTTCAGAAGGATATCCAAGTAGCTCCTCACAAGGTGGTTCCCTATAATGTACTGACACAAAACCAACCCCTGCAATATATTGGCACCAAACTGGCAAAGCCCTCACTTTCTTAACATACATAAAATCCAAACAATAGCAACTTCACACATCCAGATCACTCCCATGAGACCATGCCTCAATCCAACCTAAAGTCAATCCAACCAACATCCACACGTATAAATATATATATATATATATATACATAGATATATATATATATATATATATATATTACTCGCCGTACCTCTGTAACACCAACATCAGCCCCTGTTCTCCAAGACTAACTCAAGGTCATTGTCACAATCACACCTTTACCAAACCGTTGCCACTTCTAATACACAACGCATTGCATCACTACATACACACGTACATATACACACAATAGCAACCAAATCAAAAGGAAAGAAATAGAGACAAAACTTGTTCACTTGCTGTCATCGCCACCCCCGTAGTGCCCCTCACAAAATTGCACCATCCACACGCAAATCTGAACCACGACAGACACCGTTCTCTCTACACTTTCTCTCCTACAGCACCAACACGCACACATCTACACATATATATATATATACATGTACATATACACACAACCCTGTACCATAACTCCCATAGCCGTAGCCATACACGATTCTGAGCCACAACCGTAACAGCCAACCTGCTCAATCTCCTGCTCTGCGTCAAACCCAAACAGCCACACATAAAACCGCAACACAAATCCCATTCTGTGAAGCCCCATAATCGTAACCCCAGGTTTCCGTTGAATCAACCCATGACCACCGAATCATCACCACCTGAAGCAGAAACCGAATTCAAATCACGATCTAGTGTCAGGATAATCCATTGGTAAGCCCAGACCGTGGCAGATCTCCCTGAGTTTTTCTCACTATTATTCCCCATCTCCAGGAACCAAAGACTCCCAACACTCACGAACCGCAACCGAATCAAAACCCAGTTGCTTCAATTCACCATCTGACCTATGGCCTCCATCGTCTTTCCAACACCACGACATCGCCAGATCGCAAATCTTCCTTCCTAAAAATCTCAGCCATCGTCTGATCAACGGCTTCCGATGCCACGCCGTTGGCAATCGTCTCACCCACCATCGCTCCTCCGTCGTCCCTATTCTCCTCTCTTCTTCTTTCTCTCCTTTTCCCCTTTCTCTCTTTCTCTGTATAACCACTCCTTTATTTTTCTCTTCTCCACCGACTTAGAGTCGGTGACAACCCACGCTTAAAACACACCATACACTACATGCCCCACGGTTGCCGACACTTTCCCTTTCTCTTTTACTTTTCTATTCTTTTCTTGCTTCTTTAATTGCTTCTTGTCTCACTTGAGACATCTTATGCATATATATATATATATATAAATGCAATATAGCATTACCGTATTAATATTTTATTCCCCAAAAAAAAAAATTAAGTTCTGACATGCTGGTAAATTTAACATTAAGCCGAGATATATTTTATCGTAATTAATAATATTAATTTTGAAACGTTCATAAAATTGGCATGAAACCGGCTCAATATCAATGTTATTTATTTCACCATCTCTGGATTCATTTTATATTTCTTAATAATAAATCCCCTCATGGCTTACTATATTCAGGGCTCTCTCTAAATATTATCATCATAAAACCCTTTCTTCTATTCATTCATTTATTATTATTATTATTTTTTTTTTCAAGTCTTTACAATTTTGCTAGTGAAAGTGTTGTGGAGGAATCATCAGATCGAGGAAGCCACTTAGGAGCAAGAGGATGAAATTAGTGCCAAACACCCTCAACTCTTCGTGATTCAAGGTACGCCAAGTTTGGGGACCAAACTTTTTAAGAGGGGAAGGATGTAATATCTCGACCCGATTAAGCCGAGTAATGTACTTTAATGTCGATATTTTGAGATTAATTATATAATAATCAATTTGACAACTTAAAAAGGACTTGGTATGTCACGACCCGAAACCCACCCTATGCGGATCTCGTGTCGCGGGGCCGACCCTACTTTTTCCATTCCTGTATCATAGTACCAATATGCAAAGTACTAAAATCCTCAAACAATAACAGCGGAAGTCTTATCAGTAATAGTACATCAGCGGAAGTCTTTCAATACACAATGTTAGCGGAAGTCTTTACAATACATAATATGGTTCTACATAACAAAATAAGAACCAAACGTAACCAGCACCCGAGGGTGGTGAATACATGGGAGAACTAAGACATAGACTGATACAGTTCCTCAAAAATGTCCTCCTACGCTCTCAGACTCCTACTGGGGTCTTGCAGCGTCATCACTTGAAATGGGGGTAAATGGGGTGGAATGAGCTACGAGAGCTCAGCAAGTAAAAACAGATCTCCGACACTGGTATCGATAAGATACAATTCCATGAATAAGATTATGATAGCCAATCATAAGGAAGGAGATGCTGTGATAGCCAATGAGAACAGTTGCCATGAAGGCCAATGAATAATAAGTCACAATGTTCAATTAGGAGTAATGGATACACCATCAACATGAATCTCTCAACAACAATACAACAACAAGAAGTACTGCCACAATAAACCGATCACAATCAATTCAATGAAGAGTGTCCTCTCAGTTTAAGATAAGTCACAAGGAATAGTATTATTCAATAACGTAATCGTATCAATTCTTAGGAGATGCATTTACTCTGTTCTCAGGTAAAATGCCAATGTAAATGTAAATGTAAATGAAATGCCAATGGAAATGCAATGAAAATGCCAATGTTTATGCCAGTCAATTGCCGGTGGAAAGCCTTCGAGGAATTCATTTCTGCCACCTGTCCATTTATGTACTTGACCCTTAGGTCTCCAGTCAATACAGAAAGCATCAGATGGATGTTGTGACTGAGCACAAATCCCGTATTCATAACATATCATGATTATTCATAATTCCATAGAAGCATAAAAATGGAATGTCATATATTCAATAAAGACATACAGTAGGCCTTTCCAGGCATGGTTCACAATAAAGACATAGCAGACAATAAAGACATAGCAGTAAGCCTTTCAAGGCATGGTTCACATGATAACAACGACATAGCAGTCAATCAATGTCCACAAGATAGAACAATATCGCATTGTGGATAGCAATAACGAGAGGTACTTTCAAGAGTACAAGTTTGGCAGTAAAGAGAATAAACTTGGCTTGGAAATACCATATGGAAGAGAAAGGGAATTTACTTACCTCTATCGTGATTCTATCTCAGAAATCCGTGAATGTACCCTTGCCTTTGGAGTTTCCTATATATATATATCAGTGAATACGTTTCAGAATAAATGCTATTCATCAAATTTTATGCCTTTCTATCATAATTATTTCAAATACTATTTTAGACTTTACCATTGAGTCCGGAACGCCGAAGAAAGTCGGTTTAGGCTTTCGCGGAATTCCATTTGGACTTTTGTACTAAAAAGGCAAAATAGTCATTTTGCACTTTTACGGTATTTTATCCTTTGGGGTTCCGTCTCATAAAATGAACCCCACCATTGGACTCAGAACATCCGAGATAATAAGTTTTGATTATTCATTTGCATCGTTTGGACTTCGTTTGACCCAATTTTGAAATAGGGGCATTATTATAAAAATTAATATTTAATTAATTTTCCTGTTTGCGCCTTAGTGTAATTTCTTAAAACATTTGGGGCCGGTTCATAATTTCCAAAACCTACGGTCTGAACCAGTTGGTTCAGAACTAAAAACCCTAAACCGGTCTGCCCCTCCCCTGAACCAAACGGTTCAGTCTATTTCAGAGAACCGGATTCCAATATCCTGGTTCCTATCCTATCCCAGTTTCGGTTAACCTCATAACCCAATTTCAATTTACTATCCGTGTAACCAAATAGCCCAAATCCATTTAAATTAAAAACCCAAAACGACACAGTATCAATCCCATTTTATTTCCAGTCGGGTACCGACCCGATCCAAACCCGGACCCGTTCCTTTTAACCCGAATAGACCCCACGACAATCCGGTCACCCCCTTCATTACTCCGGTAGGAAAACAGTAGGGTTCCGTCACCATCTCCGGTGACGGCAACCTATCCCGATCAGTTTTCTCTCCCATTTTCAATGCCAATCTCTTCCTTTCTTCCCCATGACCTCATTCCTATCCACCATTTCCCTCAAAACCTTCCCAATCTTCTCGAATATGGAGGTTAATAGCTCCGGCCGGTTTTTCGGTGAGCTGGTTTTTCTCATTTTTACACTCGGTTCTCAATTGTTTCGACCCTTTTTCCATCCTATTAATTTTCTGCACTTTATGGGATCAATCCCATGCATTTTAAACTAAGTTTTTAGCATAAAATCCACTAACCCGAATTTATTGCATAAACCTGCAACTCCGGTTTTCTTATTCATTTTTCAACCATTTCTTATCATTTTTCTTTCATTTATTTTCTTTTAAACTCTACTATATGTTCCTACTATCATACCAAGCATTACACTAATAAAATAGAAATGATAATTTCAAGTCTTACTCACCTGTTGGTCGCGGATTCTCCTTTCTTTTCTCTGGTTCCACTCTCGGCTTCCTCCTTTGATTTCTTTCTTTTCTATTTTTCTTTCCAACAGCCCTCATATGTATACGATATATATAAGCACACACCAACCGCCTCACTTTCTCTCTCTACTTTCTCTCTCTACCAGCCCCTTTCTTTGACTCTTTGGTTGAGATTATATATATATATATATATACTATATATATTACAGCACATATGAGAGAGGATATAAATATCCTTCCCACTGTCGGCTGTTCACTCAAAACACACACTTTCTACACACACCTCCATGTATATCACACAATGATACACACACACATTCACACAGTGACATACTCACTGATTAGCAGCCCTCTTTCCTTTTTCCTTTGTCTTTTCTTGATATTTCCTTTTATATTTATACATGTATTATGTATACATATACATATATATATATATATATACATAATATACATTATACCATATGTATTTATTTATACACATATATAATACGTATCTTATACGTGAGAGTATATCCATATACGTGCATGTATATCCATTTATGACAGTGCATGCATACACTGATTTTTGGCGTACTACGTGTAGGTGAAATATGGTCGTGCATGGAAATGCGTTCATGCACGCATTACGATGCAATATCCTCGGGTGCTCGGGCGTTGCCCGACACTTGTTATACATTTCATCATTTATAGTTTCCATTTATTCATTTCCATGAAATACCCTAACATAGAGCTTAAAATCGCTCAGGTTATGCTATTCAGTCGACTTGCCTCGGTAAACGTGTCGTATCCTGGGTCGGGATATCACATGGTAGCCCGTGAATCCTAAAATTAGTACACAAAGTGAAATTGGGCAAACTAGCACGATGTACAAGAAAAATCGATTTAGTAAAAAACATCCTGATAAATATAATATGTTTTTAGTATGAATGAGACACGATGTAACGTGTCCAAAATAAAATTTAAGACATGTAGACGAGCACACAAAACTCGAGAACATGACAAGAATACCAAGAGGTTTTAGGACAATTGAGGTACAACTTAAAAAATTCAAAAACCACACCCAAAATGCCAAACGAGGCATAAGAAGAATGACAGAGTAAAAATAAGGAAAAAAGGGAGGCCAAGAGATTTGATCCCTACACCAAAAATTTAACAAAGACTTATACCTAAAAAATAAGCCAACTTGGCTACAACACTTTTGTGCTATATGTCTCACCCAAAATGTATATATGCCATATCAAACTCCCAAATCTAAATACTCAAATTTGAGGTGGTAGCACCCTATTGAACCACCTCCCTCCCCCACCACTTAAAACACATGTAGACTATATATATATATATATACACCTAGGCTATATAACTATAGGTGAAATAAGTGCATAGGGGGGGGATTGCGTGTGGGATTGAAAGTGATTGAGTGTGCTGTGTGTCATGCAAGTCAGACTTGTAGTGTGCATGTGCTTGAGTGTATGTGTGTAGAGAGAGAGAGAGTGTGTGTGAAGGAAGAAGAAGCAAAAGAAGGAAGGAGGGAGAACTAGTGGTGGCTGTGCATGCAAGGATTAGACACAGCCATGCATGGGCTTAGAACAACACCTTAGAAGGAGGAAGAGAACTCACAGTAAAGGTAAATACTCAAAGCCCAATTTTCCCTCTCTAAAAAATATAGATATGTAAACTACTATTTGGTAATTATAGGCTACATGCATGGTCTTTAATATTAATGTGCTTTATTTTAGGGGTAATAGGGAGAGCTAAAAGAGCCTTAGATAGAAAATGCCATGAGACTTCCATTAATGACTTAGAAACTGGGTCTGAGACAAACCAAAACCAAACCCCTTATTTTGTGTATGAGGATCAAAAGCATAATGCAAATGGAGCACGATGCAAAAAGAATCAGGTCATTTGGCTAAGAAATGAGCATTTATAACTAGTTGCAGTTTTAGTGAGTATTCGGCCACCTCAAAAAAATAAACAAATGGCTTCATTTTGAAGCCATGTATTTGTAGCCCTTGAACTAGGGATAACACTGGTTCAAAAATGATTTATTTTGGTAGATAAATGAGGGAGAAACTGTGGGTTTTCAGGGATGGCTGGAAAAAAGCGAATCGGAGGTGGCCATTTGGTCATTGAGGTTTGAAGGGGGAAAAGGCTACCTAAAGGTTTTAAAACATTGTTAGAATTGATTAGGCTAAAACAAGCTTTAAAACCGCAAGAAAAATGAGTTTTAAATATTTTAAAATTTATAGAATCCGATCACCGGCGTCGAAGAAGGTCACCGGAGTGTCACCAAAAAAATGAGGTGAGAGAAAACTATGTGGGTCGGGTCGGATTCTGGGTTCGGGTCGAAACCCGCCCAGGCACAGAAATAGTAAGCCAAGTTGCGTCGTTTTAAGCTTTTAAGTTTTAAAATTGAAATTGGATTGGGTCTGTTTGGTTACAAGGGTAGGGGTCTGATTTGATAACCCTGTTTGGATTAGGGATAACCCTATCCTTGTTTAAAGCCTCTGTCCACTCTTTGGCTTAAGGAAATTAGGAAAAATAGGGGGAACCGCAACTCCCCAATTTCGAACCTAAGGCCTTCCGTGCGTGTGAGACTTAAGTTCCACGTGTGGACCACTGTGCCATTGTGGCACATGTGAACAATATGTACAAAATATAATATATAATATAAAATTAAATAGTTAAATTAATTTAATTATTGTAATAAATCGCGATACCCAAATAAAAATAAAAGGGTAATGTAAATTTATTTTTTTAGGCGTTCTAGACCCAATGACGGGGTTCGTTTTACGAGACAGGATCCTAAAAAATTAAGACAGATAAAATAAGAAATTACTATTTTGTCCTTAGTTGTGATATCCCGACCCAGGATACGACACGTTTACCGAGGTCAATCGACTGAATAGTGTAACTCAAATTGTTAAAATGTGTATATCATGGTATTTCATGGAAATGAATGACCGGAAACTGTAAATGATTGAAATATATAACTAGTGCCGGGTAACACCCGAGTACCTTAAGACCTAATAAGAGTCTGAGAGCGTAGAAGGACATTTTGAGGAACTGTACCAGTCTATGTTTAGTTCTCCCATGTATTCACCACCCACGGGTGCTGGTTATGTTTGGTTCTTATTTTGTTTACTGTAGAGCCATATTATGTATTGATAAGACTTCCGCTGACATTGTGTACTGTAAAGACTTCCGCTGAAGTACTGTTACTGAAAAGACTTCCGCTGATCACTGTCATAGCTAAGACTCCCGCTGTTATTGTTTTAAGATTTTAGTATTTTGCATATTAGTACTATGATATAGGAATGGAAAAAGTAGGGACGACTTTCGGGTCGGCCCCACGACACGAGATCCGCATAGGGTGGGTTTCGGGTCATAACAGGTTGGTATCAGAGCTGTAGGTTCGATTGTGAGTCATTGGAGATAGGACTAGAATTAGAATTGATAGATAAGACTGACGTTTATTTATTCCATCATCGACTGTCTACCTTACACATTGACTGGTTACCTCATTGGTTAGCTTCATGGGTTATTTTTACAGACACGGTTATCACAAGGAACACATCAACAGTTATGAATCGCATAGATCGCTTAGAGCGACTGATGTATAGGTTATTAAGGTTTTACTTAGGAGTCAGCCGTAGATAATGCTTAATTATTGCGCTAGACTCATATATGAATATTGACTGCCTATCTTACGTAAATGCTAACTGTTATCTCTTACAGCAAATAGTAAACACCAGGAAATGATTAAGCTACTATAGTGGTAGTCACAGGTACTTTCTACTTATTCATGACGTTTATAGACTACTGAGATTTTATGTTGATTCTATGCACTTATTGATGTCCCCACATTTCTACTGAACTGAACTTAGCAACTGAACACTTGGATGATTGATTTACTGATTCTATTACATTGGGAAGGTTATTATTGGAGAATGTTAGACAAGGGAAATGTAATATCCCGACCCGGGATACCGGGTCATATGACACGTATTACGAGAATTAACAAAAATAATTAATTAATTTAATTATTAATTAATTAAGGTAAAAGAATATTATATATATTAATTAAATAATATATGTATATGTATAAGTGAAATATGTATGTATGTATATGGAAGCATGTATGTAAGTAAGTATGTATATGAATAAAGCAAAAATGTGTAAAAGTGTGAACAGTAGTGCAAGTGGGTGTGTGTGTGTCGGCTGTGTGTGTGAGTGTGTGTAGATGAGTTTGTGTGTGTATATATAATATACATATAACACAAAAATATCAAGGGCCATTTAATGTAGGTTTCCAAAAATGAAAAAGTAGAATTAATGGAGTGTAAGATGGGTTGATAAGGTCAAGAATAAAGGCTGCAAACCTGTAGAGAGAGAGAGAGAGAGAGAGAGAGAGAGAGAGAGAGAGAGAGAATGAAGAGAGAGAAGGGTCGGTTTCTTTTCTTTAAAAGAAACCAATGCATGTCTTGCATGCTTGACCCTTTAAGAAGCAGAGAAAGAGAATAGAGGAAGAGTTGGAGGTAGAACAAGAGAGAAAACACTGTAAACAGGTAAAGTTTCCAATTTTTACATTTTTCTTTCTCTAGAAATTTGAGCATGATAGGGACTGTTTTAAGTTTGATATGCACGTATGATGTTTAATATATGTATATAAGTATGTCAAGCATGAAATGGAGTATTAAAAACCACCAAAAACACCAAACCCATGAAAACCACCATTGATGGACCTTGCCTGAAACAAGTCTGAAATCACATGATCAAAACCTTGTTTGGGTTATTGGAACCTCAACTAGACTCCAAGGGTATTCTAAAAACATATGACCGCGACCATAAAGCTCAAAAAATGACCCTCAAATACCAAGTTGTAGGTTACGGGTTTACACCCCAAACCTTGTAACTCATGACTTAATCCATTTCTCTAAATGAAAACTGAAACCTCATGAATAGAGGATCATTATGGAACAAACCGTAAGTGATTTGGCTCAGAAATGAGCATGTATGACCGAATTATAGTTCGGATTATCATATCCTAAACCGAACATATGAAGGGGTTTTAAAGTTTAAAATGAATGCCAAGTTGGTCTTTCATACCTTAGGAACGTTTTGGGACAAAAACAGTGAGGATCCATGGATCCAAACTGCACGAAATAGGAAGAAATGAAATTCAAAAATTAGGGTTTTCAGTCGGTCGAGGTAGGGAAGACGACAAGTCAACTCGTCACTCGGTTTTAAACGGGTGGGTTAACTCGGACAGGTGGCAGCCTCTAGGCTTGCCACCGAATTAATAAGACGACGACGTTTTGAATGTCGGTAAAATTTAAAATGGACGCTAGGGCTGACGTCATCATGACGTCAGCCACATGTAAAGAAACCGACCGAACCGGTTGGTTTATTATTAGACCGGACTGGTTCACTTCCAATTTAACTGAACCCTTTGGTTTTTCTAAATTAATTAAAACTAAATAAACCAAGATTTCCTCTATTTACGGATTGACCCCTGAGCTTTAGAAAAATCCCACTGTGGCCCAACTGATGAAGATTTTATGCAATTAGACCCCTGGAAAAATAATTAAATAATTAATTTAATTATTTAATAAATAAAGTAAAATTACTATTTTGCCCTTAGGTCATAAATGGAGCAAATGAAGTCCAATTTTAGCATATGAATAGTGTATTTTTACTATTTTGGACATTCTGAGATCAATGGTAGGGTCCGTTTTACGAGACAGGGCCTGAAAAATAAAGACACGTAAGGGGTAAATGACCAAAGTACCCTTTGACCAAAATTAACAAGTTATTAGTGTATTCTTACTGTCTTGGACCTTCTGAGTCCAATGGTGAGGTCCACAATACGAAATGGGGTCCCGAAAAATAAAGACACGTAAAGGGATAAAATGACCAAAATACCCCTAGTACCCCTAAGGCCAAAATGAAATCAGAGAAGGCCTAAATTGACTTTCTTTGACATCCCAGACTCAAAAATGGAGTCCAAATTACGAAACGAAGTACAGAAAAATATGACACGTAAAATGGTAAATGACCATTTTGTCCTTTTACATGTAATAGTCTGAATTAAATTCTAAGAAAGCCTAAACTAACTTTCTTGGACACTCCGGACTCAATAGTAGAGTCTATTCGACCTAAAGAAATGTCTAAAATAAAAAAGGCATAAAATTTGATGAATAGCATCTGTCAGATGACTATAAATTAGAGTAATGCCAAAGTACTAATACTAAGGCATGTACGAGAAACGAAATACGAAAAGACACGACACGTAAACATGTCAAATAAATAACTTTAAATTAAAGTTAATGGAGCTCCCAGAAGAGTATAAATTGAAATAAATTCAATTCCTAACACATTAAATTGTGTCATAGGTTAAGAATACGAGTTACGTTAAGTACATATGAATTTATGAAATCATTTTAGGATCTAATACAATTTAAGCATAAGTTAAGGAATATCGAGATGATATTACAATGAATGTGAAGTTGATGAGATGTTTATGAATTGTTTTTAGGAACTACAAGGAAAGTGGGAAAGCGCATTATTAGCACTAACCCTAAAGAACCAAGGTGAGTAACCCTATGTTTGAATTGGAGATTTAACTCCATAGATTTAAAAAGGTTTTAAGTTCAAAGATATGAAGTATTTGAAGTTTCAAATTCAGTATTTACATGATGCAGTTTTAAATTGTTCTATTTTATAACCCCATTGTGGCATGCTTAGTGATTGGTTTTTGTAACAGTTTTTCCTTCAAATACTTTTCAGCATGTCTAGTTAAAATGCAATTATTGTTAAATATTCTGAATTTTCTTATTTCAAGTATACGAATGTTTATTACGAATTTATGAAAAGTATCTATGAGAAAAGTCACATGATAAATATTTTATAAGATAATGGTGCATAAGCACACAGGCAGTATTTTGGGTTTCTTCGGATCTCATTGACCTGTCAAAAACCACATAGTTAGTATTTTGGGTTCTTATTGTAACTCATTGACCTGTCATGTGAAATGCCCGGTAGCAGGATCTAATCCCCCAAGCAAATGAGATATCTCCATTTATAAGTAAGATGGGAGTCCGGTTCGAAACGGATTCCACTAATGGAAGTGATAAGATGACAAATGATTTGAAAATGGAAGCAGATTTTTACTCTCATTTTCAATATGCATATGTTTGAGTTTTATATACTCTATTTAAGAAATACATGATATGTTATATGTTTTAGAGTTCTTATGTATAAGTTTAGCTTGAATACTTTAAATGTTTCAAAGCTACATGTTTTAAGGAATGCATATACTCTGTATTCAAAGTATACGAACAATTGGTGGTGATTATTTTACAAACTCTTATGTGCAAAACCACTGCTAATTGAAAACCCCATAACGAATACTGGAATTGCTCACAAGCTTAGATTAGCTTACCCGGACTTTGTTCGGACCCCCCTTTCAGGTGATGCAGCAGACAGGGTCTTAAGGACGACAACGATGAGTCTAGCTGTTTTTGGAAGGATATGTTTAAGTAGTTTCTTTTGAAGAACCTATGAACACTAGTAGTACGTTTTGTATGAATAGACAAAGTAAGAATATGTAATGAGCCCTCAGGGTAACCGAATATGTATTGTATTAATGTATGAAGTCTTTAAGTTTTCGTTATACTCTGAATGTGTAACCATGTGTGCTATGTATGGAGCAGCAGTATCGGACGGATGTGCATAATTTAAAAATGAGAAAAGAAAAGAAAAAGTTTTTCACGCTTTCGCAAAACGTATGTTGCACATCTATTCGATACCGTTGCCTATGTGAGCCTTCGCCCAAAGGTCCCCGGACCTGAGGGTGGTGGTCACGATGCAAGATGCGCACAGGGTGGGTTTCGGGTCGTGACAGGAAACATGTGAACTCTAGGCTATTTACTAAACCATTTTATGGTTACCATGAGGATCATTGTTTAGAAATGTTAAACATAGGACACACCAGATACAGGTCAGGATCACAGGTATTTTCAATGATTGACCTATACTTGAAAGTTAGGTCTAGTGATATAAAAGAAATGACATTTAGAAATCAACACAGATACTACAAACTCTTTATAATATAGTTAGGACGATATATACCTCAATGGATGTGATGAATGGAATTCTATTACACCACTACAACTATCCTGCCAAACCTAGTGATACCAGGAGATGATTGGAGCATTAAGTTAAATCCTTATGCTCAGTTGATATCAAGGATTTGGTATTAAACCAGATTTGTAATAAGTAATTTATGGGAGATGAGACTGATGTACTAGTATTACCAACGCTAAGTAAAGTAAGTCCTGACATGATAAATAAAATCATACATAAATACTGACCATTGATCTTTTACAGTGAATTGGGAGATGATTAGGCTACTGTACCAGTAGTCGCAGGTATTTTTAGTTGTTTACAAAATGCACGATATTGTTAAGATGTTAGCTCTACATACTGATTTATAGTTCCAACATTTACTACTAGTTGAACATAAAGACAGAACTCTTAAGTTATATGTTAACTGTTCAAGGATGATGATTGATGATAGATGTTATGAATGAAAAACAAGTAGAGTACGTAACATAGATGTATGAGTATTAGATTGACATATTATTATCTCATAGAAATTGAAGGACATTGATGAGTTAAGTGATTTCATGATACGTAACCTTCAGGGAACAATGAAAAATTTAAATGTAAAGATTATAAATCTTTAAAATGAATTACATACTATTATAGATATGTATAGTTACTTGATAAACGAGATTGAATCAATGGCGACTCTTGAAAGAGTCTGTCACGACCCGAAATCCACCCTATGCGGATCTCGTATCGCGGGGCTGACCCGAAGGCCGTCCCTACTTTTTCTTTTCCATTCCTGTATCATAATACTAATATGCAAAGTACTAAAACCTCAAAGTAATAACAGCGAAAGTCTTATCAATAATAGTACATCAGCGAAAGTCTTTCAATACACAATGTTAGCGGAAGTCTTTACAATACATAATATGGTTCTACATAAACAAAATAAGAACCAAACGTAACCAGCACCCGAGGGTGGTGAATACATGGGAGAACTAAGACATAGACTGATACAGTTCCTCAAAAATGTCCTCCTACGCTCTCAGACTCCTACTGGGGTCCTGCAGCGTCATCACCTGAAATGGGGGTAAATGGGGGGGGTGAGCTACGAGAGCCCAGCAAGTAAAAACAGATCTCCGACACTGGTATCGATAAGATACAAATCCATGAATAAGATTATGATAGCCAATCATAATAAAGGAGATGCTGTAATAGCCAATGAGAACAGTTGCCATGAAGGCCAATGAATAATAATTCACAATGTACAATTAGGAGTAATGGATACACCATCAACATGAATCTCTCAACAACAATACAACAACAAGAAGTATTGCCACAATAAACCGATCATAATCAATTCAATGAAGAGTGTCTTTTCAATTAAGATAAGTCATAAGGAATAGGATTATTCAATAACGAAATCACACAAATTTTTAGGAGATGCATTTACTCTGTTCTCAGGTAAAATGCCAATGTAAATGTAAATGAAATGCCAATGTTTATGCCAGTTAATTACTGGTGGAGAGCCTTCGAGGAATTCATTCCTGCCACCTGTCCCTTTATGTATTTGTAAATGAAATGCCAATGGGAATGCAATGAAAATGCCAATGTTAATGCCAGTTAATTGCTGGTGGAGAGCCTTCGAGGAATTCATTCCTGCCACCTGTCCATTTATGTACTTGACCCTTAGGTCTCCAGTTAATACAGAAAGCATCGGATGGATATTGTGACTGAGCACAAATCCCGTATTCATAACATATCATGATTATTCATTATTCCATAGAAGTATAAAATGGAATATCATATATTCAGTAAAGACATAGCAGTAAGCCTTTCAAGGCATGGTTCACAATAAGGACATAGCAAACAATAAAGACATAGCAGTAAGCCTTTCAAGGCATGGTTCACATGACAACAATGACATAGCAGTCAATCAATGTCCACAAGATAGAACAATATCGCATTGTGGATAACAATAACGTGAGGTACTTTCAAGAGTACAAGTTTGGCAGTAAAGAGAATAAACTTGGCTTGGAAACACCATATGGAAGAGAAATGGAATTCACTTACCTCTATCGTGATTCTATCTCAGAAATCCGTGAACGTACCCTTGCCTTTCGAGTTCCCTATATATCAGTAATTACGTTTCAGAATAAATGCTATTCATCAAATTTTATGCCTTTCCATCATAAGTATTTCAAATACTAATTTAGACTTTACCATTGAGTCCGGAACACCGAAGAAAGTCAGTTTAGGCTTTCGCGGAATTCCATTTGGATTTTTGTACTAAAAAGGGCAAAATGGTCATTTTGCACTTTTTCAGTATTTTATTTTTCGGGGTCTTATCTCATAAAACGGACCCCACCATTGGACTCAGAACGTCCGAGATAATAGGTTTTGACTATTCATTTGTATCGTTTGGACTTCGTTTGACCTCTTTTTGGAATAGGGGCATTATTGTAAAATTTAATATTTAATTAATTTTCTGTTTGGGCCTTAGTGTAATTTTTCAAAACATTTGGGGCCGGTTCATAAATTCCATAAGCTGCGGTCTGAACCAGTTGGTTCAGACCTAAAAACCCTAAACCGGTCCACCCTTGCCCTGAACCAAACGGTTCATTTCATTTGAAAAACCGGATTTCAATAAGCCAATTCCCTATCCCTATCCATGGTTTGGATAACCCCAAACCCAATTCCAATTTATTATCCGTGTAACCAAACAAGCCCAATCCCATTTAATTTAAAACCCAAAACGACACAGCTTAACTTACCCTTTTATAACCGGTCGGGTACCGACCCGGATCCAACCCGAATCCGTCTAAACTTAACCCGGTAACCTCCCCAATTTTCCGATCGTCTCCCCCAAAGCTCCGGTGAGAGAACATTAGGGTTCCGTCACCATCTCCGGTGACGGCAACCTGTTCCGATCGGTTTTTCCCCCCATTTTGAATGCCATTTTCTTCCTTTCCTCCCCACGACCTCATTCCTACCCTCGGCTTGCCCCAAAACTTTTCTAATCTTCTCGAATTTAGAGATTAATAGCTCCGGCCGGTTTTCTGGTGAGCTGTATTTTTTTCTATTTCGTGACTTTTTGAAGTACGGTTTTGGCCCTAATTGTTTCAAATGATTTTCTGCACTTCTAAGGATCATTTTCATAAACAAATATCAAAGTTTTAAACATAAATTCATGGAACCCGAGATTATTCCATCAACCTGCAACTCCATATTTCTCTATGGTTTCTCAACCGTTTTTCATGATTCTTTTTGCATTATAACCTATATTTCATGCTTGTTTAGACCATATAATCAAAATGAATCAAATCATGCTACAAAACCTTGAAACAGAAACAGTGGCTCACCTTGCTTTCAGTTTTCTCTTGGTGTTGAGCCCCTCTTCCTCGCGCCCCTATTGCAGATTTGTTCCCCTTCCTTCTTACTCCAAAATTCTCTTTTCCTTTTCTGATTTCCTTCTCCCGAGAGTGAGAGATATGCATTATATAAAACTTTCCATTTCTCTCTCTCTCTACTTTCTCTCTCTACTCTCTCTCTCTCTCTCTACTTTCTCTCTTTACCAGCTCTGCCAGCACTTTCCGATGGCCTCTTTTGGCTTGTGCTCCCTCCACTAATGCAACTTTTGCATTAATGGATGGGAGACAAGATGCACTTATGTATATAATATATATATATATATATCACCTTATATATATATATATATTACACACACTTTACACACACATACCTCACATGCACTTGCTGATGTTGTTTTGCCCACTTGCCTACTTTCTTTTACTTTTTATATAATATACACATAGATATATATCTATATATATATACTTATATATATATATATATATTATATTATATGTATAATTCACAATTATACATATTTATACGTACCTATACGCCCATACATACACGTATATACTTAAACTTTGGGCATGCATAGAAATACGTGCGGGCACGCTTTACGATGCAATGTCCCGGGGTGCTCGGGTGTTACGTTCCGGGGTGCTCGGGTGTTACCTAGCACCTGTTATACATTTCAATCATTTTCCATTTCCAGTCATTCATTTCCGTGAAATACCATGATATACATTTCTTACCGTTCAAGTTACACAGTTTAACCGACTTACCTCGGTATACGTGTTGTATCCCGGGTCGGGATATTACAGAGTCATTATCACTGAATGTTATACATTGGAATGATATATACCCCAGATATATTAGTAGACTGAATGTATAGAATTTTAAAGCTACGTTTAGAAAGGTTATGATTATGATTTGTTTCACCGAATGATACCTTAAATTTACGAAGGACTAGAGGAACCATAGAAAAGAATTGGGATTCGCGTGAAGGTTTTGAAATACACTTGCAAATTTTAGAAAGGTAAAACTTGATTTTATGTAACCGTAAAACTTGATCTGATGTGACAGTAAAACTTGATTCTCAACAGAAAATTTTATCTAGTTAAATGTGAACGCCTAATTCAGTTAGGCCATGATGTTAGAAGAACCACGAAAATCACGGGATCTTCGGAGTTAGAACCGTTAAGTTTGCGGACAAACTTATTTTTAAGGGGATAAGAATGTGATATCCTGACCCGGGATACGACACGTTTATCGAGGTCAATCGACTGAATAGTGTAACTCGAACTGTTAAAATGTGTATATCATGGTATTTCATGGAAATGAATGACTGAAAACTGTAAATGATTGAAATATATAACCAGTGCCGGGCAATACCCAAGCAACTCAGAACCTTACCTCGAAAAGCATGCATGCATGCAACCCATGCATGCATATGTACATACATATGCATAGTTCACGAAACATTAGTGTATGTATACGTGACTGAAAATACAATTATATGTACATATATGGTTGTAAATACATGTATAAAAATATGTATTTTATATGTGTATATATGTGTATAATGTAATGTAATGTATACATATGTATATAAATACAAGTAATTAAATTAAGATAAAGAAAAAGGAAAAAAAAACTACCAAGCAACAACATGTTAGTGCAGTGTGTGTGTGTCGGCCAAGGTGTGTGTGTGTTGGTGTGTGTGTTGTAATACTTTAAAAAAAAAAAAAAATTGAAATAAATGAAATGTCCCATTTTGCTTGAAAATGACGTGTACAAAATTTACTATAGTCAAAAATGACATAAGAATCAATGTAAAAAAAAAAAGGAAAGCTGCAGCCGTTTCTTTTAGGGGAAAATATGATAAAACTAGTATGTATAAATATATGTGTGTGGAATTTGGTCACGTGTGAAGGGTTGTCAAGAAGAGCGTAGAACATTCTAGCGACAACCACGTGAAGCCACCGACATACCTTGTTCCAGATCCTTCCATCAGTTATAAATCCCTACTGAACAGTGCTTGGGAAAGGATGCTTTGATTCTGGAGCTTCACAACTAATTTACACTTTTCTTCCTCACCAGCTATCTAATTTTCCTGCATCTCTTTCCCCGTTTTGTATCAATAATATACTCATTGAGGGCTGGTCAAGCTAATTGAGATAAGTATCATAAACCAGTAGATTACCCAGCTGTGTAAATCAGATTTTGGGACGCGAGGCTCAGCCCTAGGCTGCTAGCGTTAGAGCAGGGCAGAAGACTAACGACTGCAGTTTTAGGTTTCTTGATTTCCCCTCTAACGACCTGTTCAATTTGAGATCAGGTATAAACCTTATTTCTCTGAATTTATTGTCTCTAGTAGAATTAGATTGGCTGAACTGATATTTAAACTCAAACAGGTGCATATTTATAGAATTTAAAATGTGAAGGACTTTAAAGAACCTGATTTGTAGAAGAATATAAAATATATTATATTATATAAATTGTGTAAAGGAACTAATATTTGCTATTTGATGAACTGATATTTAATTTTAAATGGGTGTTGAGCTGATATTTGAGATTTCAAGCAGGTATATATGTCTGATTCTCTAATTTCTAATCTCTAATAGAGAGTTTAATTTAGTCACAATATGCTGTTGGAAAATTTAGAAAAGGGTTGGTTCTTGCGGCTGCTGGAACGGCTGTTGTGTAGCGGCTAGGAAGGTGTAATTGAGTTGGAGTAGATTCAGTTATTGGTTAAATATTGAACAGCTTTTAACTTAAATAAAATAAGTGGAAGTAGTTCAGGTTTTAAATTGGAAATAGCCCAGTTGTTGGATGAGAAATAGGTAGAAAAAAATTCTGGACAGCAGCTTCTAAGAACACGTCCCAATAGGGACTGATCTTAATTTTAATATACTTTACTAAAGGGGTATACCTATAGGTAAATACAGAATATTGATGAGGCAAAATCCTTATTAGCTATTATAAATTGTAATTGATTATATATATATATATATATATAATAGGCATAAAATCACTACAGATTTGATTAGGAAATTGCCCCAATCTGCTGTCCAGCCGTGGCAGAAACTGCTGCGCCATTCCCTCCACCATTTTGTTGATAGGTTCACAACTGATGTGCAGCAAAGTAAAACTTTTAACTACCAATTTTTCCCACGTAGTTGTCTTGAAATTGGCCACCCTCAACAGCAATTTACTACTGTTCCAAGCTGTCCCAAACTGACTACTCCAACAGTAAATTAACTACGGCTATTTTAAATCTCTTTTGGTTGGAGTCTATGCCATTTACATATCAATATCAATCAAATATAAATTTCATTAGTTTAAGCATTACGCCTACTATTTAATGGCTGTAGGGAATTTGTGGAATAGGTGAAAACATTATAATCAATAACTGATATTGTGATTACTTTTCTAGGACCCTTGAATGTAGAATCGCCTAGAGGGAAATCTGAATTTGTTGCAACGAACTGTGAGTAACTTGGACTCCTGTCCTGGTGTATAAGTGCTATACTGTCTAGAGTTTTATTCTGCATTGTTTATATACAGAACTATTATATATGTTGTATTGTTTCAGTGCATTGTTTCATGCATACTCTTTGCATTGCAATTACATGTGGCATGTTTTCATATTGTCTTGCTTCTGATATATCTTGTTGTGATTCCATTCATTTAAAGTCCGTCCGATTTTATTGTTGCGATGTGTCTACTCTGGGTCCACCACAGGATTGAGCGGTTTTATGCCAGAGTCTAACCCAGAGGGTAGAGGCCCCACGAGTCGTCCGCTTATGGGCAGCTGGGAAAGACTTATCTGTATGATTGGCATTCTGTTCTGTTTCTGTCCCGCTCAATTCTGTTCTGTTCCGCTCTGATACTGACCCCAGAGGGTAGAGGCCCCACGAGTCGTCCGCTTATGGGCAGCTGGGGAAGGTTCAGGCATTTGATACTATGCCTTTGATTGATTGGTATTTTGTTCCGTTCAGTTCTGCTCTGATCCATTTTGTCCATTCCGTTCTGTTCTGCTTGATCTGATCTGTTTGTTCTACTTGTTCCACTTGAGCTACATATGAGCATGCATTTTATATAATGTCATGTATATATGAACTGGTTTTGAAACCCATGGCAGGAACCTATGTTACTCACTGAGCTTGCTTAAGCTCATTCCATTATTTTAACATTTTTCAGGTGAAGGCGTCGATGGCAAGGATTAAGAAGGATTTAGAAGATGGATAGGCAAACATAATGATGATAAACCCATTTTTGTATTCTATGTCATTTTTGGACATTTTGTGAACATGTGTAAAGATGTACTTCTTTTACTGACTTGTGTATATAAATACAGAAATTAGTTAGATGCTCTGCCAAGTTAAATTACATTCTTCGTTTTAATTTCCGCTGCTTATATTTAAGAAATGAATGCGTTATACTTGGGAATCTTAAGTAAATGGCCTGGGGTTAGGTTACCTATTGGTATTTTCAATAAGTGTAAACCACGAGGGGTGCCTAACTGGCCGGTCGCATACCGTAATCCGCATAGGGTGGGTTATGGGATGTGACATGTGTAGTGTGTGATATATATATTATATTACATATACACAAATATCCTACACAAATTGAATGCAAAGCTGCATTCTTAGAAGAAGAGAAAGTAAAAATTAAATGGGGCAGAAAGTTGAGTCAAGGAAGGCTGCAAGTAGATAGAGAGGGAATAGAGAGAGAAGGAGAGAGAGAGAGAAAGAGGCGGTGGAAGTTTTATATATATATATATATACATGTTACGGGAGGATAGAAAGGAGAGAGATTCAGAAACTGTGATGTCTCAAAGGTTGGGAAACTAATTGGGAAGAACACAGAAGCAAACCAAAAGGGAAACAGAAGTGAAAGAGGAAACCTACAACAAGAAAAATCAGAAAAAATCAGGTAAGTGGGTCTTATTTTGTTTTTGGTTTTGAGAGCATGATAGGTTGTTTAATTAGTAGGGTTCAAATCAGCATGAGAAATGGAATAAAACACAAAAAGAATCACTCAAAACGGGCCAAAAACCAGTGAGAAAATCTAAGTTACAGGTCTTAGTATATATTGAAAATCGTTTATATTTTATGCATGAAAAATTGATTGGATGGTCTAGGATTTATCCTATAAAGTGCAGAAAGAAAAATAAAAAAGAAAGAAGTGAAAACAGTGGGGAAATAAGCAGGAAATCAGAAATTTACAGTTGGTCGGAGCCATGGGTTTGGCCAATTTCGTGAGGATTTAATGCTATAAATTGAAAACCAAAAGTGGATTCGAGATCTCCATGGAAAAATAGAGAAAATTGCATTGAGCTAGGTCAAAAAACTGATCGGATTTAGGTTGCCGTCACCGGAGATGGTGACGGAACCCTAATAAAACCCTACCGGAGTAATGGGGAAGACGACCGTGAAGTCGTGAGGCTATCGGGTTAAAATATAACCGGGTCTGGATTTGGATCGGGTCGGGACCCAACTGGAAATGGAATGGGGCAGTGAAACTGTGACGTTTTGTAATTGGTTTTTAAAATGGATTTTGGGTGTTTGGTAATAGGGATAGTAAATTGAAAATTAAGTTAAGGATTTATCCAATCCGTGGATAGGATAAGAGGGTTGGTTATTAGATTCCGGTTCTCTGAATTTAACTGAACCGTTTGGTTCAGTGACAGGTCAGGCCGGTTTAGGGTTTCTGGTTATGAACCAACTGGTTCAAACCGCAACTCTGAGAAATTGTGAACTGACCCCAAATGTTTTAGAAAATGTCACTATGGCCCAAACAGGAAAATTAATAAAATATTAATTTTTACAAAAATGCCCCTATTTCAAATATAGGTCAAACAAAGTCCAAACGATGCAAATGAATAGTCAATTTTTATTATCTCGGACATTCTAAGTCCAATGATAAGGTCCGTTTCATGAGAGGAGGTCCCAAAAATAGAAATAACCGTAAAAGTGCAAAATGACCATTTTGCCCTTTTTAGTACAAAAGTCCAAATGGGATTCCGCGAAAGCCTAAACCGACTTTCTTCGACGTTCCGGACTCAATGATAAGGTCTAAATTAGTGTTAGAGATACTTATGATATCAAGGTATAAAATTTGTTGAATAGCATTAATTCTAAGATGGATCTATTGATATATAGGGGACTCGACAAGAAAGGGCAAACTCACGGGATACTGATTTAAGAACGCACAGTTAGAGGTAAGTAAATTCCCTTTCTCTTCCATGTGGTGTTTCTAAAGCCAAGTTTATTCTTTACTGCCAAACTTATACTCTTGAAAGTACCTCACGTTATTGCTATCCACAATGTGATATTGTTCTATCTTGTGGACATTGATTGACTGCTACATCATTGTTATCATGTTGAACCATGCCTTGAAAGGCCTACTGTTATCTCTATTGAATATATGATATTCCATTTTATACTTCTATGGAATCACGAAATGATCATGACGGGTTATGAATACCGGATTTGTGCTCAGTCACAATATCCATCCGATACTTTCTGATTGATTGGAGACCTAAGGGTCAATTACATGAATGGACAGGTGGCAGGAATGAATTCCTTGAAGGCTTTCCACCGGCAATTGACTGGCATGATCACTGACATTTCATTGACATTCATTGGCATTTCATTTGCATTTTGACTGGAAGGTTACAGAATAAAAGCATCTTGATTGGATCACTCTAGTTACGTTATTCAATGATTATCCTTTGTTATGACTTGTCTTACGTTGAGGGAATCCTTTTGATTGATTGATTGTGATCGGTTTATTGTGACAGTACTTTCATGTTGATATGCTCTGATTGACAGTTTCATGTTGATGTTATATCTATTGTCACGACCCGAAACCCACCCTATGCGAATCTCGTGTCGCGGGGCCGACCCGGAGGCCGTCCCTACTTTTTCCATTCCTATATCATAATACTAATATGCAATGTACTAAAAATTTAAAACAATAAACAGCGGAAGTCTTTAACAATTACAGTAATCCAGCGGAAGTCTTTTTAAATAAATTAAACAGCGGAAGTCTATTAAATACATGACATAGTTCTACATAAAACAAAATGAGAACTAAACGTAACCAGCACCCGGGGGTGGTGAATACATGGGAGAACTAACATAGACTGATACAGTGCTTCAAAATGTCCCCCTACGCTCTCAGACTCCTACTGGGGTCTCGCAGCGTCATCACCTGAAATGGGGGGTAAGTGGGGTGGAATGAGCTATGAAGCTCAGCAAGTAAACCAGATCTCCGACACTGGTATCGATGATTATAAAGAACATGAATCCATGAATAAAAGTATGATAGCCAATCATAAGAAGTAAGATGCTGTGATAGCCAATGAGAATAGTTGCCATGATGGCCAATAAATAGTAGGGTCACAATATACAATCAAGGAAATGAATAAGCAGTGATAAAGATGTCTCAACAATAACCCGTCACAATAAAAGTACTGCCACAATAAAACGTTTTCAATCAAACCAATGAACAACGTAAGATAACCCATAAGAAACAGTAATCCATAAGGAACAGTAACCATTCAACAATATATCCATAACAATAATCCAATAGAGATGCTTATAATCTGTAGTAGGGGATGGCAGTCCCTCTTCGTAATTCGAGGCCCGGCATACCTCTCAGTTAAACTCACATCTTTTGCCACACGTCCGTTCACGGACTAGTTCATCACAGAAGCATCGGATGGATATTGTGACTGAGCACAATTCCAGCATTTATAAACATAGCATGATCATTTGTGATTCCCTAAGGAGTATGAAAATGGAATATCATGTATACAGTAAAGCATAACAGTAAGCCTTTCAAGGCATGGTTCAATATGATAACAATAGTACAATAGTCAATCAATGTCCACAAGATAGAACAATATCGTACTGTGGATAGCAATAACATGAAGTACTTTCAAGAGTACAAATTTGGCAGTAAAGAATAAACTTGGCTTTAGAAACACCATATGGAAGAGAAAGTGATCCACTTACCTCTATCATGATTCTACCTCAGAAATCCGTGAGTGTACCTTTGCTTTTCGAGTTTCCTATATATCAGTGAATACGTTTCAGAATAAATGTTATTCATCAAATTTTATGCCTTTCTATCATAAGTATTTCAAATACTATTTTAGACTTTACCATTGAGTCCGGAATGCCAAAGAAAGTCGGTTTAGGCTTTCACAGAATTCCATTTGGACTTTTGTACTAAAAAGGGCAAAATGGTCATTTTGCACTTTCACAGTATTTTATACTTCGAGGTCTCATCTCGTAAAATGGACCCCACCATTGGACTCAGAACGTCCGAGATAATAAGTTTTGACTATTCATTTCTATCATTTGGACTTCGTTTGACCCATATTTGAAATAGGGGCATTATTGTAAAAATTAATATTTAATTAATTTTCTGTTTGGGCCTTAGTGTAATTTTTCAAAACATTTGGGGCCGGTTTACAATTTCCTAAAGCTACGGTCTGAACCAGTTGGTTCAAGACCAGAAACCCTAAACCGGTCCACCCTTCCCCTGAACCAAACGGTTCACTTTATTTGAAAAACCGGATTACAATAAACCTGGTTTCCTATCCCATCCCTGTTTCGGTTAACCCCAAAACCCAATTCCTATTTATTATCCCTGCAACCAAACAGGCCCAAATCCCTTTAATTCAAAAACCCAAAACGACACAGTATTACTTACCCATTCATATCCGGTCGGGTACCGACCCGGATCCAACCCGAACCCGTTCCTTTTAACCCGAATAGCCCCGCGCTTTTCCGGTCATCTTCCCACGTCTCCGGTAGGGTTCCGGCAGTGCACAGTGACCTTCTCCGGCGACGGTCACCGGTTTCCGATGGATTTTCCCCCCATTTTGAATGCCATTTCATTCCCTTTTTTATGTAGATTATATTTCTAACTTTAGTTTTCCGTTTACCCTTTTAATTCTTTACGAAATAGGGTTTAAACATCTCCGGCCGAATCTCCGGCCAAGTGACAGTTTCCATTTTCATGGCGTTTTAAGCATTGTTTTGACCCCAAATTGCTTCTAACAGCTTTCTGCATATCATAGGGTCATGCTAGGGTCGATTTAAACAAGGTTTAATGCATAAAATATCACATGGCCGATTATTCTCTATAACCTGCAACTTGGTTTTTCTCCTTGGTTTCTAAACCATTTAACCTGATTCTTTTTGCAAAATAACCTATATTTCATGCTTGTTTAGACCATATAATTATATATAAGCTTCATGCTTTAAATCGTAAAAACAGAACTAAACTTGCTTACCTGGGTGTTCGGATTTAGCTCACTTTGACCCTCCAAACCTCTCCGTTTCTGCTTCAATCTTTCTCTCTTCTTCTCCCCTTCAGTTCTAAACCTTTCCCTTCTTTTCTAACCTCTCATCTCTCAAACCCGTATACATATATAAAGAGACTCCACCGCCTCTCTCCCTCTTTCTCTCTCTACCTTATCACTCTCTCTCTGCCTCTTTCAGTCAAGAATGACTGCAGAGAACTGTCCCTTAAATCTCCTCCATCCACGTACCTCACATATATATACATACATACACTTACATATATTCACACACCACCTTTATCAAGGTCGGTTGGTGTGGTTTCCCAACACACACAAACACACAGTGATGCACACACACACACAGTGATGCACACACACACTGATATTTGTTTAGAAGCTTCCCTTCCTTTTTCTCTTTATCTTAATTTATATACATAATACATTTACATTTTACATATCTATACATATAAAATACATAGTTTTATACATGTCATTATAATCATATATATACGTATAACTGTATTTTTAATCACGTACACATACACTAATATTCCGTGAACTATGCATGTGTACGTACGTATGCATGCATGGGTTGCATGCATGCACGCTTTTCGAGGTAAGGTTCTGAGTTGCTCGGGTGTTACCTGACACTGGCCATATTATTGATACTATTCTGTACATACAATAAAATAATTTAGAGCTCTAAATAGCCCATATTATACTATTCAATCAACTTGCCTCGGTATACGTGTCGTATCCCGGGTCGGGATATCACATCTATTACTTCTGATTGTACATTATGACCTATTGTTCATTGGCCGTTATGGCAACTATTCTCATTGGGTATCACAGCATCTCTTTTCTTATGATTGGCTATCATAATCTTATTCATGGATTCATTTTTCACCGATACCAGTGTCGGAGATCTGTTTTTACTTGCTGAGCTCTCGTAGCTCATTCCACCCTACTTACCCCCATTTCAAGTAATGACGCTGCAAGACCCCAGTAGGAGTCTGAGAGTGTAGGAGGACATTTTGAGGAACTGTACCGGTCTATGTTTAGTTCTCCCATGTATTCACCACCCACGGGTGCTGGTTATGTTTGGTTCTTATTTTGTTTACTGTAGAGCCATATTATGTATTGATAAGACTTCCGCTGACATTGTGTACTGTAAAGACTTCCGCTGAATTACTGTTACTGAAAAGACTTCTGCTGATCACTGTCATTGCTAAGACTTCCGCTGTTGTTTTTTTAAGATTTTAGTACTTTGCATATTAGTACTATGATACAAGAATGGAAAAAGTAGGGGCGACTTTCGGGACAGCCCCGCGACACAAGATCTGCATAGGGTGGGTTTCGGGTCGTGACATTAGTGATATTCAAAGCCAAATGAAAGTCCATAAAAGCCTAAATTGACTTCCTTCGACATTCTGGATTCAATGGTGGAGTCCGTTTTGCCATATTAAAAATAAAAAATACCGATATATGAAATGAGTTATTTTTATGACACCATAATAGTCCAACAATGCTACCAAGAGGGGGGGGGGAAATAAGCCGTAGACTTTAAATACGGCACATGAGACTAAAGGAACATAATTTCATAATAAAATCAGATTAAGTTTATGAATGACAGCAAACTGAATAATATTCCCTGATTTATAGGATTTTCCAAGGGAAAAGAAAAGGAAGTCTAATTTCTCGTGAAAGGAGGAGAAACTATTTGGAGGTAAGTAAACCCGAACTCTAATATGTTGTAATTCTTAGCCATGTCGTAATGTATTTTCTTCGATGCTGCTAATTTGTACGCTTATACATACCTGATACTTATTGATTTTCACAATTTGATGCTTGTTCTACCTTGTGGATTTGTTAGGAATTCAATTGCCATTAACTTGAATATGATTGTTTGCACATTTCTATACTTTGCTTTGGATATTGAAAAATTGCTATGTTTCTCACTGCTGAGAATTTGTTATTCCACACATATGTATGTCCCTTGTAGAATTCTGTTGATCATGATATTATTATGAGTGTTTGGAGTTGTGCTCTATCACAACGTTCATCTAATTCCATAAATGTTATCTGTGATCTACCCCGGGGTTGTGCTGGTCATAACGCCCGTCTTAGTCCATGGAGGACATGGTATATGTAAAGAGCTCTAGTGCTATTCAGGAACCCGATAGTGGGGTAAACCTTAATGTGCACTTTTGGGGGTATGCTGGGCCCTATTTGTGACACTGTTCGTTCTGTTAGTGTCTTATATTGTTTATTGATATCCTGATAATGCACTCTTGAATTTTGAATATGCCTTGTGAACCTATCCTTGGATTATTGTTGATGTATTATTTGATTGATGACATGCTTGCTAGTCTATCCTTGACTCAAATTGCTATCTTGTGATTTGTGGCACCTAACCATTGTATAGACCAATCCTTATTGTTGATTTGTCATTCTACCTTGGGATGTGCCTTTGGGACCTACGGGTCATTCCTATTGATTCACATATTTGGTGATTGGCTATTGTGACATTTTATCTTTTGTTTGCAATTATGATATCATACCCTTATTTGCTATTATTCATATCCTTCTTTTTTAGACTAACCCTGACCCTTGGCAGAGGAAGGAAATTTAATTACTGATCTAAGTTAGCTCGTTCCAGATTTATATGATTTACAATTGTGCATTTGACAACCCTTTAAGCTCAAAACAGGGAGTTACAATCGGGCTCCAATGAGGGCCCAACTTTCTGGCGAGGTGTTCATCTATTATTTTGTGGCTTTTTAGCCACTGTTTTGGCCCCATTTTCAACCAATGTGTTTCTGGAGTTACAGGGAATCTTTTCCCATTACTTAAGCCCTACAAATTGGTCAGAATCTGATCATTATATGAAGTTCATCCAAACCTGCAACTCGATTATTCTCTTTGGTCTCTTGACTATTTCAGTCGATTAAAATTACTGAATGACCCATTTTCACTGGTCTTTTAAGCCATATGAGCAGTTTGAAGCTTCAATCAATTTTACATAAAAATATTATTTTCTTTATTTCGGGTTTACTAGTTCTAGGATTTTCCAAGCCTCAACTTCACTAATTTTTTTCTACTTTTTATCCCTCATTAACATAGAATGCATGCATGTTATAAAATTCCAGTAAATCCTAGGTTTTTGCATGGTTTTCTAGAGAGAGAAACAAATAAAAGGTTAGGGTTTACCTTCACAGTAGCTTTTCTTCTTCTCCTTGGCTCAACTCTCATCCTCCCAAGTCCTCTAGGGGTCTGTTCCAAATGGCCTACATGTCATGACCCGAAACCGGCCCTGTGCAGATCTCGCATCGCGACCGCCACCCTCAGGCCCGAGGACCCTTGGGCGAAGGCTGACATAAGAAGCGGTATCGAATAGATGTGCGACACGTGGTTGTGGAAGCGTGAAAAACTTTTTCTTTTTTCTTTTCTTTTCTTATTTTTAAATTACGCACATCCGTCCGGTACTGCCACTCTTTACATAGCATACATGATTTAACATTCAGAGTATAACTAAAACTTAAAACTTTATAAACAATAAATGTTTAATTGCCCCGTGGGGCTTATACATAACAGGGTACCACTTTACTAATACAACATTTCATACTTAATGTTCGTAGTGCTAGACAAAATTACTTGAACATAACTTCCAAAAATAGCAGACTCATCATCATCGTCCTCAAGTCAAGACTGCTGCTAATCACCTGAAAGGAGGGTCCGAACAAAATCCGGGTAAGCTAATCTAAGCTTGTGAGCAATTCCAGTATTCGTCATGGGGTTTTCAATTAGCAGTGATTTTTAGTACATAAGAGTTTGTAAAACATTCACTGCCAATTGCTCGTATACTTGAACATAGAACATATGCATTTCTTAAAACAGATAGCTTTGAAACATTTAAAGTATTCAAGCTAAACTCGTACTTTATCAAATAGAGTATATAACTCGAAACATATGCATTTCATAAAACAGATAGCTTTGAAACATTTAAAGTATTCAAGCTAAACTCGTACTTTATCAAATAGAGTATATAACTCGAAACATATGCATTTCATAAAATAGATAGCTTTGAAACAATTAAAGTATTCAAGCTATACTTATACTAATGAACTTCAAAACATATAACATAACATGTATTTCTTAAATAGAGTATATAAACTCAAAACATATGCATATTGAAAATGAGGGTAAAACCTGCTTCCATTTTCAAATCATTTGTCATCTTATCACTTCTATTAGTGGAATCCGTTTCGAACCGGACTCCCATATTACTTATAAATGGAGATATCTCATGCTTGGGGGATTAGATCCTGTTACCTAGCATTTTACAGGGCAATTGAGTTCCGTACAACCCAAAATCCTACCTATTTTTACAGATTAATTGAGTTCCGTACAACCCAAAAATCTGTTATTTGAAAAGTCGGCTGAGTTCCGTACAACCCAACCAAAAACTATGGTGCTTAGGCACAATTTTTCTTACATTTAATACATGATTTCTTCAAATAGGTGCTTCTCATGAACATTTAAAACATCATGTACATAATTTCATAACAGATCCTTTAAACATTTGATATAAACAAATTCAGAACACTTTACATAATTTAACATTTAAAACTTTAGACATGCAGAAATATGTTTTAAGAAAATTGTGACAGAAACCATTCTCTGAGCATGTCATAATAGAGTTTATAGAGATAAAACAATTTAAAACTGAATCATGTAAATACTGAATTTGAAAATTCAAACACTTCATATCTTTGCCTTTAAAACCTTTTCAAATCCATGGAGTTAAATCTCCACTTCAAATACAGGGTTACTCACCTTGGTCCTTTAGGGTTAGTGCTAATAATGCGCTTTCCCACTTTCCTTGTAGTTCCTAAGAACAATTCATAAACATCTCATCAACTTCACATTCATTGTAATATCATCTCGATATTCCTTAACTTATGCTTAGATCATATTAGATCCTAAAACGATTTCATAATTTCATATGTACTTAACTTAACTCGTACTCTTAACCTATGACACAATTTAATGTGTTAGGAATTTAATTCATTTCAATTTATACTCTTCTGGTAGCTCCATTAACTTTAATTTAAATTTATTTACTTCACATATTTACGTGTCATGTCTTTTCGTAATTCATGTCCTCATATACGCCTTAGATTAGTACTTTGGCATTACTTTAATTTTGTAGTCATCTGACAGATGCTATTCAACAAATTTTATGTCTTTTTATTTTAGACATTTCTTTTGGTCGCATTGACTCTACCATTGAGTCCGGAGCGTCAAAAAAAGTCGGTTTAGGCTTTCTTAAAATTTAATTTGGACTTTTATATGTAAAGGACAAAATGGTCGTGTACCTATTTATGTGTCATATTTTTTCGTACTTCGTTTCGTAATTTGGACTCCATTATTGAGTCCAGAATGTCAAAGAAAGTTAATTTAGACCTTCCCTGGTTTTAATTTGGCTTTTAAGGTACTAGGGGTAATTTGGTCATTTTACCCCCTTACGTGTCTTTATGTTCGGGACCTCATCTCGTGTCGTGGACCTCACCATTGGACTCAGAAGGTCGGAGATAGTAAGAATACCCTAATAACTTGTTAATTTTGGACAAGGGGTATTTTGGTCATTTACCCCTTTACTTGTCTTTATTTTTCGGGGCCCCGTCTCGCAAAACGGACCCTGCCATTAGTCTCAAAATGCCCAAAATAGTAAAGATTCACTATTCGTATGTTTAATTTGGACTTCATTTGCCTTAGTTATGACCCAGGGGCAAAATAGTAATTTTACTTTATTTATTAAATAATTAAATTAATTATTTAATTATTAATTTATTCTTCAGGGGTCTTATTGCATAAATTTTCCCTCAGTTGGGCCACAGCACAATTTTCCTGAAGTTCAGGGGTCAACTCGTAAATAACAAAAGTGTTGGTTTAAAACCAAAAAAACAAAGGGTTCAATTAAATCATAAGTGAACCGGTCCGGTCCGGTTATAAACCAACCGGTTGAGTGGGTTTATATGCGTTTGGCTGACGTCATGATGACGTCAGGCCTAGTGTTCATTTAAATTAAACCACGATCAAAACGCCATCGTCCAATTAATTCGATGGCAAGCCCAAAGGCTGCCACCTGTTCGAGTTGACTCGGCCTTATTTTAAAGACCGAGTTGACTCATCATCTTCTTCCCCACGTCGACCCCTACTGAAACCCTAATCCCGATTTCCATTTTCTTTGATTTCGTGCAGTTTGGATCAATGGATCCTTACTGTTTTCGTTCCATTTTGTTCCTGAAGCACCTAGAATCCTTTTGGCATTCGTTTTGGAGTTCAAAGTGAACTCTTTGCTTCGGTTTAAGAGGTGATAATCCGAACTGTGGGTTGGTGGCAAATGCTCATTTCTGAGCCAAAACCCTTCGGGTTTGATACTTTATGATCCATTTTTCACGTAGTTTTAGTTTTCATTCATGAATATCATTTAACATCGAATTTAAAGCTTTGGGTTTCAAACCCGTAGCCTGTAACTCAATTTTTGGAGGGCTTTTCTTGAGCTTTTTGATCGCAGATCTATGTTTTTAACATGCTTATAATGTCTACTTTAAGTCTTGATAAGCCAAATCAAGCTTGAAGGAAATCGATTCAGACCTGCCATGGGGAAGGTCTTCAATGGAGATTTTTCGTGGGTTAGGTGTTTTTCACTGTTTTCATGACCTGTTTTCATGCCTAATCATGTCTTAAACATATATTAAACATCATACGTGCATAACAAACTTAAAACAGTTCCTATCATGCTCAAAATCTTAGAGAGAGAAACATTAAAACTTCGAATATCTCTTACCTTTTTGCTACATTTTATCTCTTTCTCCTTCTGGTTTTCCTCCTCTTTTTCTCCTTCAGTTCCTTAGTGCTTTCCTTACAAAACAAGCATGAAATGCATGCTTGTTTCTTTTAAAGAAGAGGCAACCGACTTCTCTCTCTCTCTCTCTCTCTCTCTCTCTCTCTACAATCTGACTCCATAGCCCTACCTTAGCCCTCACTTCTCATAAATCCTTTTTACACATTTTTAATTTTGCTTTTTCTCTTTGTTTGCTTTACATTTAATGTTGCATGATATTTTTGTATATATATATATATATATATATATATATATTACATATGTTCACACACCAACACCAAGACACACACATGTATAGCCGACACACACTCACACCCATTCACACCACTGTTCACCATTTTACATATATTTATTTATTTATTTTTACTTTATTCATAGACATACATGCATACATACATGCTTTCATATACATACATATAATTCATCTTCCATGTAATCATAATTATGTGCTACAATATTAAATTATAATTAAAATAAATTATTTCTTACATTAAATTAATTAATTAATTAATTATTCTTTTGAGTGGAAATATCTTTACACTAATTTTCCTTTACCTCGTAATACGTGCCATATAACCTGGTATCTCGGGTCGGGATATTACACTACAGGTTCCTTTTCCCTTCTTTCCTTCCTTCCTTCTTCTTTTTCTTCTTCTTTTCTCTCTATCTCACACTCTCTGTAAATGCACTTAAACACACACTAACCTCATGCACACTCCAAGTCTGCAACTATCTATGTCACAGCACACATAAAGTCTGAATCATAGCACATACACCCATGTCCTATTTATATATGTCATCATGTATATATATATGGCTGATGTGTTGCCTGTCATGCCATTGGGTGAGCTTGTGGTCCAATGGAATGTTGCCAACTCAATTTTGAATGTGCAAAAATTGGAACTTATTAGGACATATATACATATCTTATGCATTATATAGCACAAAAGTGCTTGTAACCCAATTGGTATTCTTTTTGGGCTTTAAGTTTTTCCCTCATTTTGTCACAACCCGAAATCCACCCTATGCGGATCTCGTGTCGTGGGGCCGACCCGAAGGCCGTCCCTACTTTTTCCATCCCTGTATCATAGTACTAATATGCAAAGTACTAAAACCTCAAAACAATAACAGCGGAAGTCTTATCAGTGATAGTACATCAGCGGAAGTCTTTCAATACACAATGTTAGCGAAAGTCTTTACAATACATAATATGGTTCTACATAAACAAAATAAGAACCAAACGTAACCAGCACCCGAGGGTGGTGAATACATGGGAGAACTACAACATAGACTGATACGTTCCCTCTAAATGTCCTTCTATGCTTTCAGACTCCTACTGGGGTCTTGCAGCGTCATCACCTGAAATGGGGGTAAATGGGGTGGAATGAGCTACGAGAGCTCAGCAAGTAAAAACAGATCTCCGACACTGGTATAAGAATATGATAAAAGAGATGCTATGATAGCCAATGGGAACAGTTATCGTAAGGGCCAATAAACAATAGGACGCAATGTACAATCAAGAGTAATGGACATAATATCAATATGAAACTCTCAACAACAATAGATCAATATGAAAGTACTGCCACAATAAACCGATCACAATTGAATCAATAAGGAAATATCTCTCAATACGAGATAATGATAAGGAATAGCATAGCTCAGCAGTTACAATCAAACAATCACATAAGAGATGCTTTTATTCTGTACAATGACAGTAAAAATACAAATGGAATGCTAGTGAAATGTCAATGGAAATGCCAGTAAACATGCCAATAAAATTGCCGGTGGAAGCCTACGAGGAATTCATTCCTGCCACCTGTCCGTTCACGGACTCGACCCTTAGGTCTCTAGTCAAACAGAAAGCATCGGATGGATATTGTGACTGAGCACAAATCCTGTATGTATAAACATATCATGATCATAAGTAATTCCATAAAAGTATAAAATGGAATATCCTATATACAATGGAACATAACAATAGGCTTTTCAAAGCATGGTTCAACATGATACTAATGATACAGTAGTCAATCAAAGCCCACAAGATAGAACAATATCACATTGTGGAAACAATAACGTCAGGTACGTTCAAGAGTACAAGTTTGGCAGTACGAGAATAAACTTGGCTTGGACACACCATATGGAAGAGAAGGTGAATTTACTTACCTCTAATCATGCATTCCTAAATCAGTCTCCTGCGAGTTTGCCTCTTTCCTGTCGCGTTCCCTATATATCAGTAAATGTGTTTCAAATTAAATGCTACTCATCAAATTCTATGCCTTTCTTTGATAAGTATTTCTAATACTTATTTAGACTTTACCATTGAGTTTGGAATGCCGAAGAAAGTCAGTCTAGGCTTTCGCGGAATTCAATTCGGACTTCGGTATTAAAAAGGACAAATCGGTCATTTTTGCACTGTTACAAGTCTTTTATTTCCGAGGCCTCTTTTCATAATTTTGATGTCACTATTGGATTCGAAATGCCCGAGACAATAACAATTGACTATTCACTTGCCTCATTTGGAGTCCGTTTGACTTATTTTAGAACTTGAGGTAGTTATATAATTAATTATTAAAGGAATAATTAATTTAAACTTTGTCTTGACTGGTCTGTAAATATCCTTAAAAGGTCGACTGATTCAGAATTATTAAAAGAAAACTACTTTGTGATTTCAGTTAATTTGTTCACTGAACTGTAAATACTTAAAAATTAATTTCTAACTCCATAAACAATCTTATCCATGATTTCACTGATTACTTAAAACTGAAATATCCTATCCCAATTTCTCAGTTTATTACACCTATTGCCAAACAGGTCATATGTATTTCAAACTTAAAATTGAAATAACGCAGCTTCGAGTTTAACTCTCACTGCACCCGAATTCTGACAAGAATCAAATAGTTTATACCTTAATACTTCAAGAATCCATTCCAATCTTTCATTCCAGGAGCTACGGTAGAAAAATCCACTTTATTGATTGAACACAACGTTAGTCTCCAACTAAGATACCAGCCAGAATTGCAACTGCTACTGAGGCCTGCTACACTATCAGTAAGGATCGAGCTCCCTCAGTTGAACCCTCACCGTAGTTGCTGCTATTCTGACTGCCGCAGCAAATTTTGCACAGCAGTTTCTGCTGCTCTACTTTCTTCCTTCCTCACTCGGTCAGCTGCTACACAAGCATGCGTATATATAACATTTCCCTGCTGTTCTAATTTATTTCTCACTGCTGTACGCTTCAATTGGCCACTGCCACCACACCAACTCCTCACGGCTGCCTCACGCTTTTCCTTTCCTCACACTACCTGCTGTACCGCCAACTGTACATATATATACACTATACAAATTTCCCCTGTTCCAATCCATCTCAGTTCTTCCAATAAAATAAAACTAATTGTAGACATATTTGCACTGCATCAAGGTCTGCTCCTCCCTATTATTAATTTCGGCTGCTTCAAAATCCTCCTCTCTCTCTCTGTTTAACGCCCACACATATGCATATGGAGGCTTCTGGGCGTTCCCTTAACACTGCTGCATATATACATATACATAATATTTTTCTCTCCTGATTCACCCATTCAAGAGTTCCATGAAATCTGCTGGACTTTTCTATCAGCTCCAGTTTGAGCATCAAATCCAGCCCTTCTAACAGCAGTTCATGCTGTATTTTAATCCCCCTATTCCTATCAATTCAAAAATTAAACCAGATCCTTTAACAGCAGTTCCTCTGTAACAGACCTTCTTCACCAACACCCACTGTTGGAGCGTTGCAATGGCTGCTCCATCTCCACTCCAAGCTGTCCACAACACGTATACCTATAGACAGGACTTTCCCTGAATTGCAAAATTATAAAAACCATCCACCTGCACCGCTTGCTTCTGCGGCTGATACGTCTGCCGCTCCACAACACACACATGCACATAAAATTTCCCTGCTGCACCAACCTGCTGTCCCTCTCCAATCTCCCCCTTTTTCCCTCCTGTTGCCACGCTATATAATACATGCAGATATATACCTACGTGGCTTCCTACACGCTGCCCTGCACATATCAATGTATACATATACTAATCCCTGCACTGCACTGCACCGCTACAATCTGCTACACTCCCTACACACGAACACCTGTTGCATGCAACTGCCCCAACGCATACATATATAAATATATACACTCTGCTCCACCGCCCTTGACTCTCTTTCTCTATCTCTTGAAATCTTTACATAAATATGATATTATATATCACTCTCACTTGCCCCCACGGTATCAAGGCTGTCGGCAGCCTTGTTGTTTCACTCCAATACACACAAACGCATGCACTATATGTTGCTGTCACCATACGAACAGCTGCCCATTTCTTTTCTTTTTTTTTCTTTTCTTTTACTTTCATTGGATTATAATATATACATATATATAAGCTGACCGTATACACATATATATATATATTGTATCTCATCCTAATTATTTATTTGTACACTCATATATGTACAATTTACACAATATACATATATACATTTACTTGCACATTTTTCTATAAAATCAGGCTTCCGGTGCAGCGGCACCCAGACATCCGTGACTGTTTGCCTCTCGTACCTATGCATCGTAATTAAACAATACAGTCTATTACGCATCCAGTTTTATTTATGTCATATGACGGCTTATAATTCGGGATTACATTTTATAGCCCGATCCAGCCCGGTGTACATGCTATATCCCGGGTCGGGATATTACACATTTGGTCTAGGGTTCAAACCCTTTTGTCACAACCGAAACCCACCCTGTGCGGATCTCACATCGCGACCGCCACCCTTCAGCCTGAGGCCTTAGGGCGAAGGCTCACATAAGCAGCGGTATCGGACAGGGGTGTGACCCGTGATTGCAGAAGCGTGAAAAACTTTTTCTTTTCTTTTCTTATTTTAAAATTTTGCACATTATCCAGTACTGTCGCTCTTCACATTGGTACACATGGTTATACATTCAAAGAATAATAAAAACTTAAAGATTTTATAAATACAATCATATTCAGTTGCCCCATGGGACTTAATACATAACTATCACGACCCGAAATCCACCCTTTGTGGATCTCGAGTCGCGACTGCCGCCCTTCAGCTCGAGGGCCTCAGGACAAGGCTCGCATACGCAACGGTATCAAATAGATGTGTGACATGTGGTTTGCGGAAGCGTGAAAAACTTTTTCTTTTCTTTTCTCATTTTAAAATTTGCACATCCGTCCGATACTGCTGCTCTTTACATTGCAATACACATGATCATACATTTAAAGCATAACTAAAAACTTAAAGACTTTAATAACATTACATATCCACTGCCCCGGGGCTTAATATATATCCTTACACTGTTTGTTAATACAAAATGTACTAATTAGAATTCATATGGTTCCCCCAAGAAACTACTTAAACACGTCTTCCCAAAAATGGCTAAACTCATCATCAACGTCTTCAAAATGAGTCCTCCATCAATTACCAGAAAGGGGGGTCTGAATAAAATCCGGGTAAGCTAATCTAAGCTTGTGAGTAATCCTTGTATTTGTCATGGGGTTTTTAATTGGTAGTGGTTTAGCCCATGAGAGTTTGTTAATACTCACTACCAATTGCTCGTATGTTTAGAATACAGATTATATGCATTCTTAAAACAGATAGCTTTGGAACATTTAAAGTATTCGAGCTAAACACATATTTCCTCAAGTAGAGTTTATGAACTTCAAAAACATATAAATATGCATAATAGAAATGAGGGTGAAAACCTGCTTCCATTTCCAAAATCATTTGTCATCTTTTCTCTTTGATTAGATGGAATCTGTTCCGAACCAGACTCCTGTTTTATTGTCAATGCTACGATCTCATTTGCCTAGGGGATTAGATCCTACTACTGGGTATTTCTTCATGTCATAGTTGAATCCCAAAGGATTTCAACTTTGCAAGTGGTACTTAAGTACCATTTATCTTATAAAACATTTATCACACGGCTTCTTCAATAGATACTTTTCATGAGTATTTAAAACATGAAATATATAGCTTCTACAATAGGACTTCAAATACTTGTAATAATCAAATTCAGAATATTTAGAGCGATTTGCCTTTTACCCCGACATGCTGAACATTCCCAAGAAAAGAACTGAACATAAAAACATTTAACAAGCATGTCGTAACGGAATAATTTAAAACAGGAATTGTATAAAAACTAAATTTGATATTCAAATGCTTCACATAACTTGAACTTAGAACTTCTTCAAATATATATAGTTAAATCTCCACTTCAAATATAGGGTTACTCACCTTATACTTTTTCAAGCTGGCTCTATGGTGCTGCTTTTCCTTTTCCTTTACCTCTTTTCAACCTAAAATAGTTTAGGAGAATCTCATAAACTTCGTATACATTCAAGTCAACTTATGGTTTAAATCTATCCTTTGACTAAGTAGGCCTAACTAATTATAATCATATCACGTACTTTAACAAATAAACATTGCCTCCGAAGCCATTCCCTCAAGGTTTCAGTGTTTTCTTGTTCCTTAATTTTTGCTTCAGCAAGTAGTGCCTTCGTTGGGGTTTTGTATATGAAAGGCCTAACCGAAACGATTTCGGTTGACTTGGCAATCTTTATTTTTCTAGCAATCACTTTTTGGTGCCATAGTAAGTCTGTCATGAACTCTTGTTGCTTTCTATCGGCTACCCTTTGAGCCTTGGTCATGATCGCAAATTCTTTTTGTTTCCTATCCATTATTGTCTACTTGTATTTCTGCCTAAAACACAATTTAGCATGTTGGGGAAGTAAATTTCAAATTTTTAAAATTATACTCTTCTGGTAGCTCCATTAACTTTTATTTAATTACTTCACATGTCGACGTGTCATGTCCTTCCGTATTTCATTTTAACATACGTGCTTTAGTTTTGTACTTCGGTAGTGTTTTAATTTATAGCCACCTGACTGATGCTATTCATCAAATTTTATGTCTTTTTATTTTAGACATCTCTTTTGGTTGAATAGACTCTACCATTGAATCCGGAATGTCGAAGAAAGTCGGTTTAGGCTTTCTTAGAATTTAATTCAGACTTTTGTGTTTAAAAGGGCAAAATGGTCATTTACCTATTTGCATGTCATATTTTTCCGTACTTTGTTTCGTAATTTGGACTCTATCATTGAGTCTGGAATGTCGACGAAAGTCTATTTAGACTTTCGCGGGACTCTGTTTGGGTTTGGTAGTAGTAGGGGCAATTTCGTCATTTTGACATTTTTACGGGTCTTAAATTTTTCGGGACCTCGTCTCGTGTCGTGGACCTCACCATTGGACTCAGGAGGTCCGAGATAGTAAGAATACATAAATAACTTGTTAAATTTAGACAACAGGCAATTTTTAACTATTTAATTTAATTAAATAATTTTAATTAAATTTAATTTAATTAACATGATATATATATATATATATATATATATATATTGGTTGCATAAGAAGACCAGATGAAATGGGTGGCACGTTGGCCAACATGTCACTTCCCACCCCTCCAAAAGATACTGCGTTCGAGTCCTGTTAGGTGCAAAATGCACCTTTTTTAATTTTTTTTTTTGAATTTTATTTAATATTTAATATATAATATATATATATATATTTTTTCGCCATATACTACCACACAAGTATGTGTGGCCGAGTGGAAAGTGAGGGGCTTTAGGGCGCGTGGGCTAGGGGTTCGAACCTAACAACTACGGTTTCTTTATCCTTTTTCTTATTTTCTTTGAAACAAACGACGGACAGGGGCCTAAAACGCGTATAGGCTTCCTTATCCGCGTTCAGAATATTAAATTGGCCCCATGTACGCGTAACCAAACAAACCGAAATCAGGGTTTTAAACCCTTAAACAAAACGTTGCCGTTTCATTTATGCGGTGGACCTCCGTGATTATAACACGTGTCCGAGCCAACCCTCTGAGTCTAACCGAGCCACTCGAGTTGACTCGTCGTCTTCCCCGCTGCCTAAACCGTGGTTGCCCTAATTTCTGTAGATTTTCTTTCGTAATTTCGTGAAGTTTGGCTCAACCCAATCTTTCTGTTTTTAATCCCAATCGTTCTTGGGACATTAAGGACCCTCTTGGCATTCGTTTTAGGGTTTGTATTGGCCTCACGAGTTAGGGTAGAAACCGGATAATCCAACCTATAACTCGTTCATATACCCTCATTTTTTAGCCAAATCTCATGGAATTTGTTCTGTTGTTCCCTATTTTCCATAAGATTTAAATCCCCATTCAAAGAAGTAAGTTTAACAGTGAGTTTGTGAGGTTGGGTTTTGAAACCCGTACCTGCAACTCGACCTTTGAAGGTCATTTCATTAGGTTTTTGGTCGCGGTCATGGGTTTTTAGAATGTTGGTATGGTCTAGTTCAGGTCTTGATAAGCCAAATAGGGTTTGGTGGTGATGGATTCAAACCTACTGTAAGCAAGGTCTCCCATGGCTATTTTGTGTACGGTTATGTATTCAGGCTGTTTTTACAATAAATTTTCATGCTTGTCATAGTTTAGATATACTCCAGACATCATGTATACAAAAATCAAAGCTTAAACAATTCATACTTAGGAAAATTCTAGAGAGAGAAAATGTTGGGTTTTTGTTTTTCTCACCTTTTTTCCTTCGGTTTCTCTCCTCTTTTTTCGTTGCTTTCCACCTCTGAGTATCCCTGAACTCCTTCAATCTCTCACTCTTTCAATCTGAATTGAATTTTTGCGTGACATATGTGTATACAACATCTATATTTGTATATAGGTGCATGTATGATTATTTTCTAATTTCCCCACCAACTGGTTTTCCTCTTGCTTGTTGCAGCACCCACAATGAGTGCTTCTTCTACTCTACTGTTTTGGGCAAGCCATGATTTGGCCGTGTGTGTGTGTGGTGTTTTGTTTTGCATATATATGTATATGTATATTTATTCATACTATATAACTCACACACACTAACACACATTTGGGTACACATACATACAGTACCCACCAGCCCACTATTCTGCACACACACACACACACTCTCTTATTACACCTTGGATATTTGCATGCCTTCATATAATATATATATATATATATATGTGTGTGTGTGTGTGTTTCATTATCTATGTATACACTTGTATATATACATGTACTCGGCCATATACATATACACACACAATACACCTTTAATGTGTGTATTTTCTATTTATTTTCACTAATAATCAATTTCATATACTTAATTACTTTAAATTAATTAATTGTTTTCTTAAGTGTAGATATCTTTACATTAATTTTTTTCATAACCTCGAAATGTGTGCCATAATCTTAAACTCATACTAAGGGTCGGTGGTTAATGTGAAACCATATAATCGCTACTAAACCAATAGGTTGGTGATTACAACGAAAGTGATGTATAGTCGTCCTGAGTTTTCAGGACTTTCATCAAAAGCCCTCGTGTTGGGGTTGAAACCGACCTCGTTACTTAAGGCGTCGATTACTAATTTATAACCCACGACTTAATGATCCCTAATTTAATTCAGGGTATTACAATAACAGTGTACCATCTTCTAATACAAAATCACTCACTAAAATTTCATAGTATTCTCCAAAAGACTACTAATCCTGAATAAGCTTCTTATGCCCTTCCTCAAAATGAGCATAGCTCAACATCTTCATCAAAATCAGGACTTGCTTTTAGTCACCTGAAAGGGGGGTTGGATAAAAATTTGGTAAGCTAATCTAAGCTTGTGAGTAATTCCAGCATTTGTCATGGGGTTTCAATTGGCAGTAGTTTAGCACATGAGAGTTTATAAAACAATCGCTACCAACTGCTCGTATACTTTGAACACAAAATATATGCACTCTTTAAAACATAAAGCTTTGAAACATTTAAGGTATTCAAGCTAAACATGTAGTTCTTCACATAGGGTATATGAACATCAAAACATGTACATATGCATAGTGAAATAAAGGTAAAACCTGCTTCCATTTTCAACACACACCTTATCACTTTCATTAATGGAATCCGTTTCGAACCAGATTCTCATGTTATTTTACATGGAGACATCTCGTATGCCTGGTGGATTAGATCCTACTACCTGGCATTTTTCGTATCGTGGTTGAGTTCCGAAGAAACCCAACAAATCCGTGGTGCTTATGCACAGTTTTTCTTGCATTTAAAAACATTTAACACATGACTACTTCACATAGACGCTTTTATGAACATTCAAAACATGATGTTCATGACTTCATGATAAAATCTTCAAATACTTGGAATATGCGAATTCAGAGCACTTTACAAAATTTTGGCATGTAAAACTTAGACATGCTGAAATATATTTTTAGGAAAACTGAAGTAAGAACCATTCACTGAGCATGTCACAATTGAGTTTATAAAAACATATTAATTTAAAACTGAAAACATATAAATACTGAATTTGGGATTCAATACTTCATATCTTTTGAACTTAAAATTTCTTTAAATCCGTGGAGTTAAATCTCCACTTCAAATACAAGGTTACTCACCTCGATCCTTAGGGTTAGTGCTAATAATGTGCTTTCCCACTTTCCTTGTAGTTCCTAAGAATAATTCATAAATAGTCTCATTAACTTTACATTCACTGCAATATCACCTATTAATGCTTCTTAACTTATGCTTAGATCATATTAAATCCTAAAATGATTTACAGATATTCCATAAATTTCATGTGTACTTAATTTAACTCGAAGTCTTAACCTATAACACAATTTAACGTGTTAGGAATTAATTTCATTTTAAACTATACTCTTCTGGTAGCTCCATTAATTTTAAGTTTGATTTAATTACTTCACATGTTTACATGTTGTGTCTTTCCGTATTTTATTTCGAAATACGAACCTTACCATTTAGTTCAGCACATCAACATCGTTCTAGTTTACAGTCACATGACTTATGCTATTCATCAAATTTTATGTCTCTGCATTATAAGTACTTCTTTTGGTCAAATAGACTCTACCATTGATTTTGGAACGTCAAAGAAAGTCGATTTAGGCTTTTGCAGAATTCAATTCGGAGTTCTGTACCAAAAAGGGCAAAACGATCATTTTGCACATTTATGGGTTCTTACTTCTTGAGACCCCTTTTCACAAATTGGACTCCATGGTTGAGTCCGGAATGCTCAAAATAATAAAAATTCACTATTCTTTTATTTTAATCGAAGTCCGTTTGACTACTTTTTAACTTAGGGGTATTTTGGTAATTTTATTTATTATTTAATTAATTAAATTAATTGATTATTTTATTCTGTGGGTCCATTCATAATAACCAAAATTTTAGGGCCCAAGTACAATTTCTAAGACTTTCGGGTTAAATCAGAATTTCTGATTTTACTATTCTTAATGGGAATAGCCAAACAGTGGCTAATCCTCAAACTTGGAATAGGATATCCCTACCCCCAAGCTAATTCCCAATTTAATTTCTTAATCCTATCACCAAACACTCCCAATTTAATTTAAAACCATTTTAAAACTAAACCAATACTGTGTTGTTTTCACATCCATTTTTGTTTCGGTCGGGTCCCGACTCGGATCCGACCCGGATCCGACCCATGACCCGAACCCAAGCCCAAACAGGACCCTTTCTTCTCCGGCGATACGCCGGTGGTCTTCTCCGGTGATGGCCAAATTTTCTGATCACTTTTCAACATGAAATTTATGCAGTTTTCTTCCTCTCTCCTTCTAGATCACCATAATACAATTAGTTTTCCACAAAACCCTTTATAGGTCCACGAATATGTCTAAACAGTAGCTCCGGCAAGAAAATATGATTTTTCGGTGAGCCTTCTACACCATGATTCTTTCACTGTTTGGCTCCCTTCTTTTTACAATTAGTTTCTGCTCCTTATAGGAATCATTACAAATCATTTAATTCAAGTTTTAAGCCTGAAAATCCTAAAATTGAATTATCTCCAAAAACCTGCAACTGCCTCTTTCCTCGGTTCTTTTTGCCATATTTTTCATTTTCCATGCTCTTCTAGGTTATCCATTTTAATCTATCATTCATGCTTTAAATTTCATAAAATAAAAATGAAATCTCACTCACCTGTTTGAAGTTAACTCACATTTTCCCTTCTGTTCTTCACTTCCTCCACTTCTGAATCCCTTCTAACGCCTTGCTCCTATTCTTTTATGTTTTTTCCTTAAGCCTTACGCATGCAGTGCGTGCACTTGTTTTAAAACCACTCCACCACCCCCTCTCTCTTATCTGATCTCTCTCACTATGACCTCACAGCCTCTATCCTTGACTTCTTCACTGTCCTATTAAATTTCTCTCTTTCCATTTTAGCCTTTACATTAAATGGTGTTGATATTTTGTATCACATATATATAATACATATACTTTACAGCACATAAACACACACTTTCACACTCTAGTGTGTGCTGCCGACACTCACACACACACTTCACAATTCTGCACCCCACACTTTTGTATTTATAATTGTATTTATACGTATGTATGTATACTTGTTCATATGTATATATATATATATATATATATTGTCACGACCCGAAACCCACCCTATGCGGATTTCGTGTCGCGGGGCCGACCCTAAGGCCATCCCTACTTTTTCCATTCCTGTATCATAGTACTAATATGCAAAGTACCAAATTCTTAAAACAATAACAGCGGAAGTTTATCACTACAATAGTCAGCGGAAGTCTTAACATACATCATATGGTTTTACAGTACCAAGTCAAAACTAAACATAACCAGCACCCGTGGGTGGTGAATACATGGGAGAATTAAAACATAGTCTGATACAATTCTTCAAAATATCCTCCTATGCTTCCAGACTCCTATTGGGGTCTTGCGGTGTCATTACCTGAAAAGGGGTAAGTAGGGTGGAATGAGCTACAAGAGCCCAGCAAGTAAATACAGATCTCCGACACTGGTATCGAGGATCATAAAAGAATATGAATCCAAGAATAAGAATATGATAGCCAATCATAAAAAAAAATAAGATGCTATAATAGCCAATGGAAACAATTGTCATGATGGCAAATGAACAGTGGAATCACAATGTGTAATCAGTAGGAATGGCATAACAATGTCCTGGAATTCTCGACGATAATACAATAACAAGAAAGTACTGCCAATATAATTGATCACAATAAATCAATAAAGGAATATCTCGCAATACAAGATAATCACAAGAATAATGTAATTCAACAATTATAGTTGAGCAATCGTGTAAGAGATGCTTTTATTCTATGTCAGGGCTTAGCACGCCCTCGATCCTTGGGGGCCCGGTTTACCCCCTTCAGTGCATTCCAATGTATGGCCACATGTCCGTTCACGGACTCGACCCGAAGGTCTTTAGTGTATTTAAAAGCATCGGATGGATATTGTGACTGAGCACAAATCCAGTATACATAAACATTTCATGATCATAAATGATTCCATAGAAGTATATAAAAATGGAATATCATCATTTCAATGGAAATATAACAATAGGCATTTCAAAGCACGGTTCAACATGATAACAATAGTACAACAATAAATCAATGTCCACCAGATAGAACAATATCACATTGTGGAGACAATAACATCAGATACGCTCAGGAGTACAAGTTTGGCAATAAAAGAATGAACTTGGCTTGATAACACCACATGGAAGAGAAAGGGTATCTACTTACCTCTAATGAAACCTTAGCTTAGAAATTCGTGAGTGGGCCCTTCCCCTTCAAGTTCCCTATATATCAATAAACGTGTTTCAGAATAAATGTTTATTCATCAATCTTACGTCTCGTCATCTTAAGTATCTCTAATGCCAATTTAGACTTCACCATTGAGTCCATAGGGTTCGGAATAATAAAAATTCACTAGTTCTTTAATTTAATCGGAGTCCATTTGACTCACCTATGAAGCAGGGGTATTTTGGTCATTTTTACAAGTCGTAACTTTTCGGGACTCCGTCTCGTGAAACGGACCTCACCATTGGACTCAGAGCATCCGAGATAATAAAAATTGACTAATCATTTACCTTATTTGGACCTCGTTTGACTCGTAATTAAGGTAGGGTTATTATTGTAAAATTATCATTTCCTTATTGGGCCTTAGTAGAATTACCTATAACTTTCAGGGTCAAAGTGTAATTATGCAAAGTTGCGGTCTGAACCAGTTGGTTCATGACCAGAAACCCTAAACCGGTCTGCCTATTTCCTGAACCAACCGGTTCAGTTCAAAACAGAGAACCGGATTGAGATATTCTCTTATCTACCTTATCCACGTTTTAGATAACCCCAAAAACCCAATTTGATTTACTATGTCCGTGTCCAAACAAGCCTAATCTCTTTTAATTTTAAAACAAAACGACACAGTGTTGGTACCCGTATAGCAGTCGGTCGGATCTCAACCCGACCCGACCCAGACCCAGTCTCATCCTGACCCGAAGAAGCCCCCCGTTAATCCGGTCGTCTTCTCCGGTGGGTTTTCCGACCATTATCGCCGGAATAGCTAAATTCTCTACGGATCTCACTGATTTCACGTCCGTTTTCTACTGTTTTCGTTCCAAATGAAATCTAGGATTTAAAGAAACGTTTGAGGACTAAATTTGGCTCTCCATGTGATCGGTTTTCCAACACCCATTCCCAGTTTCCGGCGTTGCACCGGTGAGGGAATAACCGGCCATAGAATGGCCATTTCTTGACCATTTAAACTGATTCAAAGTGTTTTGAGATCCTGGGGTAATTTCCTATGCATATTATGGTTCAATTTTCCATTTAGGTTCACCTATTTTAAATCACCATTTCTAACCGAAACCCAGTTTCTTTTTTTTTCTTTTGTTTTTCCTTCTTTGTTTCAGGTCCTACTGTTCCAGTAATCAATTCTATAATTATACAAAGTAAATTTAAAGAACAAAGGCGCAGTGGTTTACCTGTTCTCAAGCAACTGCTGTACCTCAAATTTCAGCTTTCTCTCTCTATCTCTAAGTCTGATTCTATTTTCTCTCTCTTCAAATTCCTTCTTTATTCCCTTAACCGACCCTCAGTCGGTGGCCCTTGCCACCTGTAGCTGCGGTGGCAGCATACCCGAGCACCCAAGACACCTCACCCTATTTCTTATATATATATATATATTTACATATATTATTCAATTTACCATATATATGTTTATATGGCCGTACACAAATTATATATATATATATATATTCATGAGATCACTTTAATACATTATTATGCATACATATTCATATATACATATCCATTTAATTATGCAACATAAACTTAAAACAGTTCGGGTTTTATTATTGTATCGACTTACCTCGATATTTGTGCCGTATCCCGGGTCGGGGTATTACATATATATATTCAGTTGCACACACACATAATACATACTTGATGTGTGTATTTTGCATGTGTTAATATACACATATAATTATATGTATATTAACTATATACATGTAACACATATCCTAAACATGTATTGGAATATACTTATTTGTATATTTCCCGACCCTTGGCCCTTCTGTAGTTAGTTTTTTAAGCTACCGTTTAAAAATCTCATAATGCGTGTTATATTACCTGATATTTCGGGTTAAGGTGTTACATTCTCCCCTCCTTAATAGAGTTTTGTCCTCAAAACTCGAGTGTTCCTAATCTTTCAAGATTCTATTCTCTTTTCATTCTTGCTATATTCTATCTATCATGTTCACATATCTAGTAGCCAATTTAAATGACAATCATGTATATATATATAAAACAAAATTTAAGTATTTAGACAGAATACCTACCTAACCCTCAGAGGGGTCCCTTGTTGGTCTGATCCCATTTCGGGCAATCCTTTATAAAATGTCCAGCTTTTCCACACTTATAACAAGTTCCTTTGATCTTATAGCAAGGCGCATAATGTTTCTTTTTACAGGCAGAGCATAATGAAATTTTCCTATAGTCCTTGCTTCCTCCCATCTTCCTGTTCTTGTTTATAATAGGTTGTTCCAGTGGCTGGTCTTGGGCATCGTACACAATTTGAACTATTATTTCTAAGATCTGTTCAATTCTGTCTACTCATTCTTCTAGATTACTCGTGTCTCCTTGTATATCAGCCATTTTTGCTGTAAAACAAGTAGTGTTAGTTTTTATCACATGCCATAATCACATACGATTATTTTCACCTACTTGTAATTTAAAATTTAAAGTTTATCATTCTTTATTTTTTGTAGTGGTTTTATAGTCCACATCTACTTCTCGTTTTCGTCTTACAATTTCCATTTGACTACGGGTCCTATACCTCGCTTTCTTATAAAACACGTACTTCTAATCACTTACTTTACTCTAATGTGGTTCCCATACCCCACCTTCAAATCAAGTCACATACTTTAAATCATTTACTTAACTCTAATACAAGTCCCATACCATGCATTCAAGTCAAATCATGTGCTTCACATATCTAATTCATGTAATGCGGGTCCCATACCCCACCTTCAAATCAAATTACGTACTTCACATATTTACTTCATATAATACGTGTCCCATACCCCCACTTTCAAATCAAATTACGTACTTCACATATTTACTTCATGTAACGCGGGTCTCATACCTCGCCTTCACATTAAATCACGTACTTCACATATCTTAGGTAGCCTAGAGCCTACCTAACTCATACATCTTGTTTCTAATTCTTCTAGTGTCAGATAGTTGGTTTAAGTCAACCAGGAGCTCTGATACCATGTTGTCACGACCCGAAACCCACCCTGTGTGGATCTCGTATCGCGATCACCACCCTTCGACCCAGGGACTTAGGGCGAAGGCTCACATAAGCAGCGGTATTGGACAGGGGTGCGACCCGTGATTGCGGAAGCGTGAAAAACTTTTTCTTTTCTTTTCTTATTTTAAAATTTCGCACATCCGTCCGGTACTGACGCTCTTCACATTGGTACACATGGTTATACATTCAAAGCATAATAAAAACTTAAAGATTTTATAAATACAATCATATTCAGTTGCCCCGTGGGACTTAATACATAACAGTGTACCATCTTCTAATACAAAATCACTCACTAAAATTTCATAGTATTCTCCAAAAGACTACTAATCCTAAATAAACTTCCTATGCCCTTCCTCAAAATGAGCATAGCTCAACAACTTCATCAAAATCAGGACTTACTTTCAGTCACCTGAAAGGGGGGTCAGATAAAAATTCGGTAAGCTAATCTAAGCTTGTGAGTAATTCCAGCATTTGTTGTAACACCCCGATCTTATGCAATTAATAATCAATTATTAATTAGTACCGGCTTAGAGAATAATCAAGGGAATTAACCCTAATCTCCCGACGGTCATGATAGACCGATAAAATAATTAAAACATGTTCGGGAATAGGGTATAATACCTGAACCTAATTACTAATTAATTAGGTGAAATAGTATCAATTTAACACTGCCGGAATTCGAATTAATTAACCATGGAAATCCCGAATGACTAATAAATGACACGGAACCTCTGACACTGAAGACAACTGAGATACGAAACTCCCAGAAGAAACCGCATCAAAAACAGAGCTCCGAATAAGGAGATATCATAGAAATAGCCAAAACAGAATTTGGTGTCAACCAAACGTGGCCTTAACCAAAAATGTGGAAAAATGGCCAAGTTTGAGGTCAAGGGGGATTTGAACCCTTGACCAAGGTGAGCAAAGTAATTCCTTCTAAAAAGATTAACCACTTGGCCTATAGGCACTATGTGCCTTAGTTTACATGAAATATATATATGTCTACTGTTTAGTTCTAAATTCTGATTTAAATGAAATGAGGTGGCAGCCCCTCATTGGACCACCACACCCACCTATTAAATTGCATGCAAGTCCAATCAAATACAAAATAAAATATCTATATGTATACATGTGTATTCTCTACCTATATGGGTGCCTTGTATCTCGTGAGTGGGGGGCATGAAAACTGAGAATGCAGATCTGTATATGGGAGTGGTAAGCTGAGTTAGAGTGGGGCGAATCTGTTAGAGAAAGAGAGAGCTGCAAGTGCATGTATTCATGGCTTGCATATGTATAGAACCATGTGTGCATGGTGTCTACATGGAAATGCATAAGGAAAAGGAACTGAGGCACCAGAAGGGAACTGAGACATGGTTGAAGCTCGGAGGTGCCAAAGGACTGAACCGTGAGCAAGGGAACATGGGACAGTGGTCGATTATGAGGTATATTTCAAAATTTGCTTCAATTCTTGATCTGAAATTTTGGGTACTGTTTTGTGCATTGTAGAACTAGAATTACATGCATGTGATTGAATTGTTGAGGACAGGACAGTAGGAGAAAATTTGGGTTGAAACTGAACTGTTTTGGGCTGAAACCATGAGAAACCGAGAGTGCATGTTCTGGGTTTTTGAAACTGTACTCTAAGCTCGGTTTAATGAATATAGGCATGAAAAGAAGGAAAAATGGAACCTAACGCAACTTGAATGGACCCAAATGGTCCAAAAATGAGCAAGATATGGGTAGTTACAGGTTCGGTTGGCCGAAATGATAATCCCCCAACCCAACTGATTTCGTGAGTTTTAAATGCACCAAAATAACCCTAAGGGTCCTAGATGGTCTCTATGATCAGAATGAGGAGTCGAAACAGGTTGAAATGGTGAAAAAAATGAAATTGGAAGCGTCGCCGGAGAATCGGCCATGGCCGGAGTTACGACCTGTAACTCACTATTCGACGGCCAAAACCTAACCTAGGACGGAAACCGACACCGGGGATGGAAAGATCACGAAGTTCCCTTTCAAACCCTCCTGGACCGAGATCAAATCCCCACCGGAATATCCCCGCCGTCGTCGGAGAAGACGACTGTGGAGAGGGAGCCTTGTAAACCCTAATTTGGTAGGGGTGACTCCGTTGGGCCGGACTTCGGGTTCGGGTCGGGACCCGACCCGTTGCAAAAAATCGGATAAGTGGCACATTGCCGTTTCAAGGTTAAGTGTTTTGATTTAAAAACTGAAATTCGGACTGTTTGGTTCTTGGAATAAGAAATTTAAAATTGGGAACTTGGTTAACCTGAATACGGATAAGGGCCAAAATCGGGATAACTGGAATATGCTATTCCGGTTTTCTAAAGTTCACTGAACCGGCTGGTTTTCTTGAGTTTTGAACCGGTTCAGTCCACTGAACCTTGAACCCTACGGTTTGAACCCCAATATTTTGTAATTATATTTTGAACCCCAAATACTTTCTGAAATTACGGATTTGTCCCCACTGTTTTAAAGAATTACACAGTGGCCCAGATTTTGGATAAATTATACATTTAAGCCCCTGGTAATTAATTAAATAATAAAATAATTATTTAATTATTTTATTAAATAGGTAAAATTATAATTTTACCATTGGACATTAAATATGTCAAACGGAGTCCAAATAAATTAAATAAATAGTGTATTTTCACTATTTCAAGCATTCTGGACTCAATGGTACAGTCCGATTTTGGAAATACAGTCCCGAAGAATACAGACCCGTAAGTGATAAATGACCGAACTGCCCCTGATGGTACCCAGACCCAAATAAAAGTATCAGATAGCCTATTTTGACTATCTCGGGCATTCTGAACTCAACAGTGAGGTCCGTTTGATGAACCGAGGTCCCGAAAAATACAGACACGTAGGTATAAATGACCGAATTGCCCTTAATGATACCCAGGGCCGATTAAACATAACAGATAGTCCAATTTCACTATGTTGGACACTCTGGACCCAATGGTGAGGTCCATTTTATGAACTGACGTGCCGAAAAATACGACACATGAAATTACCAAATTACCCCTGATACCGTACGAGACCTAAACAAAGTCCGATTGGGACGAAACTGATACCGGTAGGAGCCCAGACACTGGTGAGACTGTATATGTCACGACCCGAAACCCACCCTAAGCGGATCACCGGATCGCGATCGCCGCCCCGAGACCCGAGGGCCCCGAGACAAGGCTCGCATATGCAACGGTATCGAATAGACGTGCGACATGCGTATTGCGGAAGCGTGAAAAACTTTTTCTTTTCTTTTCTTATTTAAATTTACGCACATCCGTCCGATACTGCCGCTCCATACATAGCATACATGGTTACACATTCAGAGTATAACTAAAACTTAAAAACTTATAACATTAATACAATACATATTCAGTTGCCCTGAGGGCTTAATACATATCCTTACATTATCTACTAATACAAAATGTACTACTAGAGTTCATAGGTTCCTCAAGAGAACTTCTTAAACATATCTTCCCAAAATCAGTAGATTCATCATCAACGTCCTCAAGTCAAGACTGCTGCTAATTACCTGAAAGGGGGGTCCGAACAAAGTCCGGGTAAGCTAATCTAAGCTTGTGAGCAATTCCAGCATTCGTCATGGGGTTTTCAATTAGCAGTGGTTTAGTACATAAGAGTTTGTAAAATAATCACCGCCAATTGTTCGTATACTTTGAATACAGAATATATGTATTCCTTAAATCATGTAGCTTTGAAACATTAAAAGTATTCAAGCTAAACTCATACTTTGTCAATAGAGTATATAACTCAAAACATATTGCATTTCGTAAAACAATAGCTTTGAAACATTTTAAGTATTCAAGCTATACTTATACTTCGTCAAATAGAGTATGTAACTCAACCATATACATTTCGTAAAACAATAGCTTTGAAACATTTAAAGTATTCAAGCTATACTTATACTCATGAACTTTTAAAACATATTTCATATCATGTATTTCTTAAATAGAGTATATAAAACTCAACATATGCATATTGAAAATGAGAGTAAAAACTTGCTTCCATTTTCAAACCATTTATCATCTTATCACTTCCATTAGTGGAATCCGTTTCGAACCGGAGTCCCATATTACTTATCTATGGAGATATCTCATGCCTGGGGGATTAGATCCTGCTACCGGGCATTTGACAGTCAATTGAGTTCGTATGTAACCCAAAATCTTGTCACATGTTTACAGATTAATTGAGTTCCGTACAACCCAAAAATCTGTTATTTAGAAAGTCGGCTGAGTTCCGTACAACCCAACCAAAAACCATAGTGCTTAGGCACAGCTTTTCTTACATTCAAATACATTTAATACATGATTTCTTCAAATAGATGTTTCTCATAAACAGTTAAAACATCATGTACATAATTTCATAATACATCTGTTAAATGCTTGATATAAACAAATTCAGAACACTTTACATAATTTGGCATTTAAAACTTTAGACATGCTGAATTATGTTTTAAGAAAACCATGAAAGAAACCATTCACTAAGCATGTCATAATAGAGTTTATAAAAACAGAACAATTTAACTGAATCATGTAAATACTGAATTCAAATTTTCAAACACTTCATATCTGTGCATTTAAAACCTTTTCAAATCCATGGAGTTAAATCTCCACTTCAAATACAGGGTTACTCACCTTGGTTCTTTAGGGTTAGTGCTAAAAGTGCGCTTTCCCACTTTCCTGGTAGTTCCTAAGAACAATTCATAAACATCTCATCAACTTCACATTCATTGTAATATCATCATGATATTCCTTAACTTATGCTTAAATCGTATTAGATCCTAAAACGATTTCGTAATTTCGTATGTACTTAATGTAACTCGTATTCTTAACCTATGACACAATTTAATGTGTTAGAAATTGAATCTATTTCAATTTATACTCTTCTGGGAGTTCCATTAACTTTAATGTAAAGTTATTTATTTGACGTGTTTACGTGTCGTGTCTTTTCGTATTTCGTTTCTTGTACTTGCCTTAGTATTAGTACTTTGGCATCATTTCAATTCATAGTCATCTAACAGATGCTATTCATCAAATTTTATGTCTTTTTATTTTAGACATTTCTTTAGGTCGAATAGACTCTACCATTGAGTCCAGAGTGTCGAAGAAAGTCGGTTTAGGCTTTCGTATTTAATTCGGACTGTTATATGTAAAAGGGCAAAATAGTCATTTACCGTTTTACGCGTCATATTTTTCTGTACTTCGTTTCGTAATTTGGACTCCATTTTTGAGTCCGGGATGTCAAAGAAAGTTAATTTAGACCTTCTCTGATTTCATTTTGGCTTTAGGGGTACCAGGGGTATTTTGGTCATTTTACCCCTTTACGTGTCTTTATTTTTCGGGACCCCGTCTCGTGTCGTGGACCTCACCATTGGACTCAGAAGGTCCGAGATAGTAAGAGTACACTAATAACTTGTTAAATTTTGGTCAAGGGGTATTTTGGTCATTTACCCCTTACGTGTATTTATTTTTCGGGCTCCGTCTCGTAAAACGGACCCTACCATTGATCTCAGAATGTCCAAAATAGTAAAAATACACTATTCATATGCTTAATTTGGACTTCGTTTACTCTATTTATGACCCAAGGGCAAAATAGTCATTTTACTTTATTTATTAAATAATTAAATTAATTATTTAATTATTTAATTATTTTTCCAGGGGTCTAAATGTATAAAAACTTCATAATCTGGGCAACAGTAGAATTCTTTTAAACAGTTGGGGCCAATCCGCAATTATAGAAAGTATTGGTTTTATTTTATTTTATATAATTTGAAAACCAAAGGGTTTGGTTTAATTTTAAGTGAACCGTCCGGTCTGGTTGAAAACCAACCGGTTTAGCCGGTCTGCTTACATGTGGCTGACGTCATCATGACGTCAGCCCTAATCTCATTTAAATTAACCGACAGTCAAAACGACGTCGTTGGATTTAATTGGTGGCAAGCCCAGAGGCTGCCACCTGTCCGAGTCAACTCAGCCCCATTTTAAAAACGAGTTGACTCGTCTTCATCTTCCCCACTCCACCGACTGAGAAACCCTAGTTTCAGTCTCCCTTTTTCTTCTATTTCGTGCATTTATACACAACCATTCAATACTGTTTTGGTCCCAATTAAATCCCTAGACACAAACGAGTATATTGGCATTCATTTTGAGCTTAAAACTAATTTGTATGTTCGGTTTAAAGGCTTGATAATCCGAACCTGTAAGCTGCTCGTAAATGCTCATTTCTGAGCTAAAACCCTTGGGGTTTGATTCTTTGTGTTCCTTTTCTCATGGAGTTTCATTTCCCATTTAGAAAAATGGGTTTAAACGTCAGTTTGAGAGGTTGGGACTTTGGACCCGCACCTGCAACTCCATTTTTGGAAGGCTCTTGTTGGGATTTTTGATCGCGGCTAGGGTTTTTCATGACCCTCATGACTTCTTCTTGAAGCCTTAACATATCATTTCGGGTTTAATTGCCATGGGTTCAGACCTGCTTCAAGCAAGGTCCTCCCATGGCGGTTCTTCATGGGTTTCATGCTTTGAGTCATTTTAAAGCTTATATTTCATGCTTAACACACTTATAAATATATATCTAGCATTATATGATCATAATTAACTTAAAAACAATTCATAATCATGCTTAGTTCTAGAGAGAGAATTTGATAGTTTTTCAAAACTCTCACCTTTGTTGCTGTTTTTTCTCCTTCCTTACTTCTGATTCTTCCTCCTTTCTCTTCCTCTGCTTCCTTGAGGGTTCAAGCATGCAAGACATGCATTGGTTTTCTTTTAAAGAGAAGAAACCGACCCTTCTCTCTCTTCACTTCCTCTCTCTCTCTCTACACGTTTGCAGCCCTCATTCTTGACCTTATCATCCCATCTTACACTCCAAAATTTCTACTTTTTCATCTTTGGCAACTTACATTAAATGGCCCTTGATATTTTGGGTGTTATATGTATATTATATATACACACACAAACTTATCTACACACACTCACACACACAGCCGACACACACACACCTCTTCACACTAAATTTTAGATATTTTCACTTATATATATTTAATTTAATCATATACATACATGCATACTTACATGAAATCATATACATACATGCATACATACTTATATATATATATAATAGTTTGTTATATTTTATACTTTATACTTTATACATGTATCTAGGTATATATATACATAATATATATATATACCCACTTGTCCACTTATACATGCCTATATATACTTGATAGCATACACACATAATACACATAATGTGTGTATATGTGTGTTCATGTAAAATCAATTTTAATAATAATTTTATACACATATAATAAATTAATTAATTATTTAATTAATTAATCATTTTTAATGCAAAATTTCTACATAATTTTTGTTGCTTCGTAAGGCGTGCCATATGACCCGGTATCCCGGGTCGGGATATTACAGTATACTTGATTAGATGACGAATCGGGGTCAGAATTACACAAAACGTAAAATGACCAAAATACCCCTCAGCATTGTAAGTGCAAAGTAGAGGTCGAATAAAGGTCAAACTGATATGATAAATTATCATAGGGATAATTATGAACACTGAAAGGCTAAATAAGACTCCGAGACAGTCAACGCGTAAAACGAGAAATGACCGATGTGTCCCGACGATCTAAAGCAGATACCAAATGAAGTCCAAGGGACTTACAAATTTATACATGAGATATATGGGACGTTCTGAGGACCATGATAGGGTCCCGGGCAAAAATGACAAAATTACCATTTTGCCCCTAAGACTAAATAAGTACCCAACTGATACCGATTAAAGTCTAAAAGACTTAAAACTTCATATATACGATATATGGGATATTCTGAGGACCATAACAGGGTCCGGGATAAGAATGGCAAAATTACCATTTTGCCCATATGGTTAAAATGAGAACCTAACTAATACCGATTGGAGTCCAAAGGACGTAGAACTTTGTACTTAAGATATAAAGACTATTCCGAAGACCACGACAGGGTCCGGGACAAGAATGGTAAAATTACCATTTTGCCCCTAAGGTTGAATGAGTGCCTGACTGATAACAATTGAAGTCTAAATGACTTAGGATATAATCCTAATAATTGCTAAGCCTAATTAAAGAATGAAATAGCCTCGGGTGAGACCCAATGGAAGGGCGATAGGCTACTAGGCTATCTTAGGTAATCCGATAGATACCTAAGATGACGAATGAGACCTGAATGGATGAGTTCTGATCTGTCTGTGATTGATGATTATTATTCAGGATATACATGGAGATGCTTGACGTACCTGGAGGTTATCGGATTATTTATACAAGGGAATAAGCGTAAAGTTTGTGAGTAACTTCTGACACTGTTTTGATACTGTCCCTTGATTTATTGATCTGTTTTGAATGCAATTATTTAAGTGCAATTATTTAAATGCATGCCTTTTCGTACTATATCACTTATGACATGGTTTTAGTCTTATTAAATAATTGACTATATTCCTGATCCCTGTGCTAGCATCCCGTACTGTTTTGCCTATTTTGAACTGTTGAGATAAATGGATGTATTGAACCATTATTCCCGAAATGATTAAACTAACCATGTGATATAGGCAAAGAACGATATTTTGTCGTACCGTACTACTTGTATAGTATACTGTCTAAATATTATATTGTTTAAATGTACGTACTTAATGTAGGCCCTTTGCACTACATTTCACACGATGTGATTGTGTCCTTTGAATTAGGAATTCCGTTCAGTTCGGTTATGTGCTATCCGTTAATGCTATGTCTATGTCCCTGATTGATACGTTCGATTCCATTGTGTACCGCCGATCGATAATAGGTCTGTTTGAATTGATGTATTGTCCAGTTCCGTTATGTTCTACCCGTGATGACATGCCCCTGTCTTGATTAAAATGTTGTTCAGTTCGGTCATGATTCGTTCCGCTAGTGATATGTCTCCGACTTGATTGTTATATCGTTTCTACTCAGCTCCGTTATGTTTCGTTCCGTTCATGATGTGCTTGTGTCTTGATTAGTATATTGTTTTTGTTTAGTTCCGTTATGTTCTAGCTATTGAAGGTATGCCTTTGTCTTGATTGAAACATTGTTCAGTCCAGTTCCGTTGTGTACTGTCCGTTGAAGATACGTCTGTCTTGATTGAAACATTGTTCAGTCCAGTTATGATTAGTTCCGACAGTGATGTGTCCCTGACTTGATTGTTATATTGTTTCTACCCAGTTCCGTTATGTTGTGTCCTGTTCATGATTTGCCTGTGTCTTGATTAGTGTATTGTTTCCGTTTAGTTCCGTTATAATTTTAGCCGTCGATGATATGCCTCTGTCTTGATTGACTTATTGTTCCCACTCAGTCTCAGCTGTGATTCGTTCCGTTAATGAAGTGTCTGTGTCTTGATCGATATATTGGCAATGGTTATTGTTTTGGTCCGATTGGTTATGTTATGTTCCGATTCGTTTGTACTGTTTGTGCAATCTTGTTCCATTGTACTAGACTGCTTATGAAATGGATTTAGAAAATTGTTATTTTGAAATGATTAAATTATCCACGTGCCTTGGAAGCAAGGACTGGTTTTGAAACCCATGATAGGGAATCTGTGTTACTCATTGGGCTTATTTAAGCTCACCCCATTATTCTGACATTTTTCAGGAATTACCTCCATTGGATTAGAAGGTACTATGACATGACGTGAATAGGCCAAGTGGCATTGCAAATAAGGATCAGATGGCACTGATTTGTAGAGACTTACATTCTTGTGAATCGAATCCGTATATCCAGGTAAGTGATATGATACGACTGACTTGATTGACATGCACTAGATATTGGAACATGGCTCATGGAACTAAATGGTACTCTAGAGATATTAGATCTGCTATGTTGTTATATGCTTGATTTTAGATATGCTCTGAGATTAGAATTGTTGACTGACTGGATTTAGTCTTGCTCTGTGATACATATTCTTATGATGGATAAGTGAGTTGCATTCCCGTGACACAAAGAAAAAGTTTTAAATTCCGCTGCATCTGACCCTACAGTTGGAGTGCAATTTGTCGGAAAGTTCAGAATTTGCCTTTGGTTGGTCGCGTCGCGACCAACTGGCAGTCACATCCTCGACATCCGCGTAGGGTGGGGTTCGGGATGTGACATTTGTCATAGGGTTTCAATTGACAGTGGTTTAGCACATGAGAGTTTATAAAACAATCGCTACCAACTGTTCGTATACTTTGAACATAGAATATATGCATTCTTTAAAACATACAGCTTTCAAACGTTTAAGGTATTCAAGCTAAATATGTATTTCTTCACATAGGGTATATGAACTTCAAAACATGTACATATGCATAGTTAAATGAGGGTAAAACCGGCTTCCATTTTCAACACACACCTTATCATTTCCATTAATGGAATCCGTTTTGAACTAGATTCCCGATTTACTTTACGTGGAGACATGTCATATGCCTGGGGGATTAGATCCTGCTACCTGGCATATTTTCATATCGTGGTTGAGTTCCGAAGAAACCCAACAAATCCGTGGTGCTTATGCATAATTTTTATTGCATTTAAAAATATTTAACACATGACTTCTTCACATAGACGCTTTTATGAACATTCAAAACATGATGTTCATGACTTCATGATAAAATCTTCAAATACTTGGAATATGCGAGTTCAGAGCACTTTACAAAATTTTGGCATTTAAAACTTAGACATGCTGAAATATATTTTTAGAAAAACTATAGTAGAAACCATTCACTGAGCATGTCACAATTGAGTTTATAAGAACAGAATAATTTTAAGCTGAAAACATGTAAATACTGAATTTGGGATTCAATACTTCATATCTTTTGAACTTAAAATTTCTTCAAATCCGTGGAGTTAAATCTCCACTTCAAATACAAGGTTACTCACCTCGATCCTTAGGCTTAGTGCTAAAAATGTGCTTTCCCACTTTCCTTGTAATTCCTGAGAACAATTCATAAATAGTCTCATTAACTTCACATTCATTGCAATATCACCTATTGATGCTTCTTAACTTATGCTTAGATCATATTAAATCCTAAAATGATTTACGGATATTCCACAAATTTCATTTGTACTTAATTTAACTCGAAATCTTAACCTATAACACAATTTAACGTGTTAAGAATTAATTTTATTTTAAACTATACTCTTCTAGTAGCTACATTAATTTTAAGTTTGATTTATTACTTCACATGTTTACGTGTCGTGTCTTTCCATATTTTATTTCGAAATACGAACCTTACCATTTAGTTCAGCACATTGGCATCGTTCTAGTTTACAGTCACATGACTTATAATATTTATCTAATTTTATGTCTCTTCATTATAAATACTTCTTTTGGTCAAATAGACTCTACCATTGAGTCCAGAACGTCGAAGAAAGTCGATTTAGGCTTTCGAAAAATTCAATTCGGACTTCTGTACCAAAAAGGGCAAAACAGTCATTTTGCACTTTTACGGGTTCTTACTCCTCGAGACCCCTTTTCACAAATCGGACTCCACGGTTGAGTCCGGAATGCTCGAAATAATAAAAATTCACTATTCTTTTATTTTAATCGTAGTCCGTTTGACTTTGACTTAGGGGTATTTTGGTAATTTCATTTATTTTTAATTAATTAAATTAATATTTAAGTAATTAATTATTTTATTCTGTGGGTCCATTCATAATAACCAAATTTTTAGGGCCCAAGTAAAATTTCTAAAACTTTTGGGTTAAATCAGAATTTCTAATTTTACTATTCTTAATGAGAATAGCCAAACAGTGGCTAATCCTCAAAACTGGAATAGGATATCCCTACCCCCAATCTAATTCCCAATTTAATTTCTTACTCTTATCACCAAACACTCCCAATTTAATTTAAAACCCTTTTAAAACTAAACCAATATTGTGCCGTTTTGACATCCGTTTCTGTTTCGGTCGGGTCCCGACCCGGATCCGACCCATGACCCGAACCCAAGCCCAAACAGGACCCTTCTTCTCCGGCGATACATCGGTGGTCTTCTCCGGTGACGGCCAGATTTTTCGATCACTTTTCAACATGAAATTTATGCAGTTTTCTTCCTCTCCTTCTAAATCACCATAATACAATTAGTTTTCCACAAAACCCTTTATAGGTCCACGAATATGTCTAAACAGTAGCTCCAGCCAAAAAATATGATTTTTTGGCGAGCCTTCTACACCATGATTCTTTCACTGTTTTGGCTCCCTTCTTTTTCCAATTAGTTTCTGCACCTTATGTCACGACTCGAAACCCACCCTATGCGGATTTGGCATCGCGACTCTGATCCGACGCGACGGTCGAACCCGATTTTCCCTTTTCACTTTAACCCAACATTTATATGTGAGTTAATTAACATGCCATCGAAATTTAAATACATAGCGGAAGACTTTATAAAATTTTACGTTAATAATACTATAGTTCTTTAATTTACAAACCCAAAATTTCAAAATACAACTATCCCTAGGACGCAGAGTTATGGGAGAACATAGGACAAGCACTATACTTTACTACCAAAAATCCCTGCAATGCATCATCTGCAATCACTCTACGCCTATCCGAAATTTCAATCCCTACTTCAAGGTAGGGCGTTGCTACCTGCAAAATGTTATGTAGTATCTGATGACCTATGAAAACTCAGTAAGTAGTCCTTTACTCTATCAAGGACAGGTCAACATATGGGGGTTCGCATATTAAGATACACAGTTCATAGTGATACGATAACCAATTAAGATGATATAATATCAACAACGATAAGTCACATTACATGATGATAGCAATGACAATGATGACCATGATTATCCAATGAATGCAATGATATGTAGAATGATTTCCGTGATCTAATATATATATATATATATATATATATATACATACGTAGAACTCAGCATACCCTTTTGCAAACAGGTCTGTTACCACCTGACTTGCTCATGTATACCCAGTCTACCGTAGGACTCAGCATACCCTGTTGCAACCAGGTCTCTCTATCTGCCATGCTCGTGTATACCCAGTCTACAATAGGATTCGGCATACCTTGCTGCACCCAGATCTCTCTATCTGCCTTGCTCATGTATACCCAGCTTACTCCCTTTAGTAGCGTCCAGCCATACCCTTTTGCAATCAGAACTACCGTCTGACTTGCTCATGTAGACCCGACCTACTTTCCATAACAATAGTGGATTGTAGTTATTTACTGATGTATGAAATGATCATCACTCTCATCCAGAGTATAACATATGACGATGAAATATTCAAGCATCATATCTCAACTACATAATAATCACATGCCCAACCATAGCATTTGATGCAATAATCTTTACGAATTAGAACAGGCATCAATGTAATTTAATAACATCTGATGGCATAACACAACACACGATGCAACATTTAAGCATCATAATCCAATAGTATAATAATCACTGACTCCCGTCCAGAGTATAACGTATGACAATGAAATATACAAACATCATATCTCAACTGTATAATAATCGCATGCTCAAAACATAGCATTCGAATCAATATTCTTTACGAACTACAACAAGCATCAATGTAATTCAATAACATCTGATGGCATAACACAATACAACAATAAAGAGCAACACATGTATAACATAGTTAGGTCTTTGCCACGTACAGAGATCTGATTTTACTTACCTTTTAATAAATCGAGAAAGTCAGATGTCCTTCTCTTTCCTTTTTGACGTCCCTCCATATGATGCTTATCTCCATTTCCTCTATTTTTCACCAAACACAACAGATAGTGACAATAGCATACTGATCAGTATTGCAGCTGTTCAAGCTGCTGCTACTGATCTTAGGAGACCTAACTTTACTATATCCAATTCTTGCACCCACTCTCTCAACAGTTAAACTAAAAAAATACTGCAGAATATGCAATTATCATTGGCAATGTGTCCCAATTAACCTTGCTGTCATCAGGCTTTAGATAATAATAAGTAGACCCCAAGCCATTGCTGTTATTCCTGCTTAGAATATCGCCCCAACCCCAAGTTTCTCTTCTCAACTTATGGCGAAGAAATTGCCTTGGAGGCAGAGAACAAAACCCAGAACACCAACAATCAAAAAGGAAAAGTTTATGATCACATTCAATGCACTAAGAAATTTTCACAAGTCACAACATCCAAATCTGTCCACCGAACTCCATGTTCCTACTTAAACCCACATCCACAAGTCAGTGAAATTAAAGCTCAAAACCATCCAACACTCACTACATCAACTTCATCTATCAGCGGATTTTCCCCGTGCATGATCTCTGTTTCCATTGCAATGGAACAGATTCAGTAGCACCAACAGAATCAAGTGAGTTCCATTTACGTCATTCTGTTATCTGGCCTGCTCCTCTATATTTGTGCTTGTCATTGCAACGATCATTGTCGACCATGGCTGCTATATTGACATTGGTAGTTGTCAATTACTAGCCAAAGATCATTGCAACACGGTCCACCATCCTCTGTTGAATCAACCCATGACCACCGGACTAGCCAACCCTAAAGTAGGAACTCAATTCAGGCCACGATCTAGTGATATGGCCGAAGTCGACACGTCCCAACAGTAGACACGCAACTCTCTGCTCTAGCAAACAAGTCTGTCCCCAAATAGCTTCAGACTTAACCTGAGAAGGAACACAAACATAACCCAAACGCCAGGCATGTCATAGACCTTCAGGCCTGCCGTAACCCCAGCCGCGACTATCATCAGCCCCTGCTGTAATTTCGTCTGTTTTCTTATCAATCGAAAATGACAGCAACAGCAGCACCAAAACCTCATATAATTCCTAAATTCAGGTATAACCTTTGCTGCTTCAAATCTGAAATTAATATGGATTTAACCCATCAAATTGCTGCTGGAGCGCTGCTGCACTTCCGTCCCTCCTGCCTCACCTTGCCGCAATTTCCCCCAACGTTACACAAACTTACACACATTGATCACCTCCAACTCAGACGCTATTGGATTAGCCGCAACGATCCCAACCTCCAATTCCAACCCAGCAACCAAGCACTGCCCAGAGGTTGCCTTCTTTATCCACAACTCATTACCGTTGCAGCCATCATCGATATACCATACTAAGGCCATTGTCGATCTATTCTTGTTGTCATTCCAGGAATCGTCGTCGTGCCCCTATCATTTTCAGTATCTTATCAATCATCGTAACTGTACATCATTGCAAGGGCATCGAGCTCTCTCTGTCTTTTTCTCTCTTCGATCTCTCATTAACACTATCAAATTTCCTAAGCAAACTCCATCTCTTTCTTTCTGGAGATCGGCTCACCGACAGAGCATTGCCCCTCTTATTTTCTCTCTCTCACCATATTTTTCTCTTTCTCTCTTTAATTATTTCTCCCCAACCGACTTCGTGGTCGGTGGTGTTTGCCACCCATCTACATGAAATCCTCACACACGCACACGTGGCCCATACAGCCTTCACTCCTTCCACCTGGTATCCGGCATATACCACACATCATCACATGTTACACATACTACTTTACACGTTACACCTAGATAAATATATATATATATACTGATCTATTTATATAGGCATACATATATATATATATCTTTTATTTTATTTATTCAGTTTATTGATATATCTATGTATATTTGTTTTTATACCATGTTATTTATTTTTTCATTTCAGTTTCGGGGTCGAATTGTTTTGACCACTTTCAACTTGCAAATTCTATTGGATAATTTAATATCGCTTGCCCATTTAATTTTATTTGTGACTTACAATTATTATTTTAGGCAATCTAATAGTTCAATTTAAAATTGAAACTTACTCACATAATAATTTTGACTTACATCTCAGGGTCACATGTCATGGCCCGATCCAACTCAGGTCGGGTATTGCCTAACTCGGGTCGGGGTATTACACCTTATAGGAATCATTACACATCATTTAATCCAAGTTTTAAGCTTGAAAATCCTAAAATTGAATTATCTCCAAAAACCTGCAATTGCCTTGTTCTAGTTCATTTCTAGTCCTTTTTCCTCGATTCGTTTTGCCATATTTTTCATTTTCCATGCTCTTCTAGGTTATCGATTTTAATCTATCATTCATGCTTTAAATTTCATAAAACAGAAATGAAAACTCACTCACCTGTTTGAAGTTAACTCACATTTTTCCTTCTGTTCTTCACTTCCTTCACTTCCGAATCCCTTATAACGCCTTGCTCCTTTTCTTTTCTACTTTTTCCTTACACCTTGCTCCTTTTCTTTCTGCTTTTTCCTTAAGCCTTACGCATGCAGTGCATACACCTATTTTAAAACCACTCCACCGCCCTCTCTCTCTCTCATCTGATCTCTCTCTCACTGTGACCTCACAGCCTCGATCCTTGACTTCTTCACTGTCCTATTAAATTTCTCTCTTTCCATTTTAGCCTTTACATTAAATGGTGTTGATATTTTGAATCATATATATATATATATAATACATATACTTTACAGCACACAAACACACACTTTCACACTCTAGTGTGTGCTGCTGACACTCACACACACACTTCACAATTCTGCACCCACACACTTTTGTATTTATAATTGTATTTATACATATATACTTGTTCATATGTGTATATATATATATATATATATATATTTGGTTGCACACACACACAATACATACTTGATGTGTGTATTTTGCATGTGTTAATATACACATATAATTATATGTATATTAACTATATCCTAAACATGTATTGGAATATACTTATTTGTATATTTCCCACCCTTGGCCCTTTTGCAGTTAGTTTTTGAAGCTACCGTTTAAAAATCTCGTAATGCGTGTCATATTACTTGATATTTCGGGTCAAGGTGTTACTTTCTCCCCGCCTTATTAGAGTTTGTCCTCAAAACTCGAGTGTTCCTAATCTTTCCAGATTCTATTCTCTTTTCATTCTTGCTATATTCTATCTATCATGTTCATGTATCTAGTAGTTAATTTAAATGACAATCATATATATATATAAGAAAAAATTTAAGTATTTAGATAGAATACCTAACTGACCCTCAAAGGGGTCCCTTGTTGGTCTAATCCCATTTTGGGCAATCCTTTATGAAATGTCCAGCTTTTCAACACTTATAACAAGTTCCTTTGATCTTACGGTAGGGCACATAATGTTTCTTTTTACAGGCAGAGCATAATGAAATTTTCCTATAGTCCTTGTTTCTTCCCATCTTCCTATTCTTGTTTATAATAGGTTGTTCCCGTGGCTGGTCTTGGGCATCGTACACAGTTTGAACTATTACTTCTAAGATCTGTTCAATTTTGTCTACTCGTTCTTCTAGATTACTCGTGTCTCCTTGTATATCAGCCATTTTTGCTGTAAAACAAGTAGTGTTAGTTTTTATCACATGCCATAATCACATACGATTATTTTCACCTACTTGTAATTTAAAATTTAAAGTTTATCATTCTTGATTTTTCGTAGTGGTTTTATAGTCCACATCTACTTCTCGTTTTCGTCTTACTACTTCCATTTGACTACGGGTCCCATACCTCGCTTTCTTATAAAACACGTACTTCTAATCACTTACTTGACTCTAATGTGGTTCCCAGACCCCACCTTCAAATCAAGTCACATACTTTAAATCATTTACTTAACTCTAATGCAAGTCCCATACCTTGCATTCTAGTCAAATCATGTATTTCACATATCTACTTTGTAATAACCCGAAAAATTTTTTTTTTTAATATATGAAAATCTTCCTTGGTTATTAAATTTTTTATTATCATTATTATTGTTAATTTTTTTTTTTGATGCATGTGTATTATATGTATGTATGGTATGTATGTGTATATGTGTAGAGTGATATATGTGTATGTATATGTGTATATGAATAGGTGTATATAACAGTGCATGTGTGCACTGTATGTGTGTGTAACTGGATGGGTGTGTGTGTGTTTGTGACCAACTGAATGTGTGTGTGAGGTGTCGGCTAAGTGTGTGTGTTTAGTGTGTGTGTAATGAGTGATATATATATAGGTATATAGGGCAGCTTTGCATTTAATGCAAAGCTACAATGGGAGAAAAGCGGTGGCTGAACGGAGGGGAGAAGGTCAAGGAAAGGGGCTGGCAGTGGGTGACCTGAGGGAGTGATGTGTGAAGCTTATATCTTGGTCTCGGTTGGGAGGAAAGAAAGGAAAGAAAAACAGAGAGCAAGGGAGAGAGAGAATTCTGGAAGGGAGAAGAGATTTTGGAGCTTGAATCGAGCTTGGAACCAGAGGGTGAAAGAGGTGCACGGCTAGAGAGAGAAACCCAAGAAAACCGTAAATGACCCATTCTGTTTTAATTTTTTTAAAAGCATGATAATTGATTTGGTGTATATGATCTTAGAGAGCATGTTGTAGGGTTTATTTTGCAAAAAGAATGAAAGAAAATGGTTAGGAAATGAGATAAAAAACGTGAGTTGCAGGTCTCGGGTATAAGAAGTGGGTCTTCTCATTTTATGTGTAAAACTTGGTTTAAATGATGGGGAACGAACCCTAGGAGGTGCAGAAACCATTTGGGATTAAAATGGGGGTTAAACTAGGACCGAACTGTCACAAAAACGAAGGGGAAAGAGTCGGCTGGAAGTTTGACCGAGGGGTTGACCCTCTATTTCGTGAAGATCTGGTGACTTAAACCCAAAACTGATCCTAGATATGGAATCTTTGGGAGAAAACGGAGAGAATCACATTTTTAAAAACTGAAAATCTCGCCGGAGACCAGTCGCCGGCGCCGGAGAAGGCGCCGGAACCCTACTGGTGTGTCACCGGAAAGTCGGGGAAGAAAGGGGCTGCTCGGGTCGGGTTTCGGGTCCGGTTCGGGCGGGGCTGAACCGCCCCTGCCACGTGTCGCTCCCACGTTTTAAATTAAAAAGGGGTTGGGGCTCTGTTTGGCTATGAAGTTAAGAAATTAGAAATTGGAAATTAATTGGGCAACAGGGATATCTTATCCCTGTTTTGGATTAGCCACTGTTTGGCTATCCAAATTGAGAATAAGGTTTTGCAAATTACGAAATTGCCTCTGAACTTTCTGAAAATTACAATTCTACCATGTACTTTTTAAAACTCTGATTTGATCCCTCAGATTTCAGAAATTACACTTTAACCCTAAACTTTTAAGTAATTACGCTTTAACCCACCAGAATTAAATATTAATAAAATGATAATTAAATTAATTAATTAATTAATTTATTTATTTATTTAATTTAATTATTTAAATATGCCAAAATAATCCGGAGTCCAAATGGGACAAGTCATTAGTGTATTTTGACTATCTCGACCATTCTGAGACCAATGGTGAGGTCCGTTTTACGAGACGGAGTCTCAAAAAATAAAAGACCCGTAGTGACCTTTAAAATTACCAAAATGCCCCTAAATTGAAGTACAGTCAAACGAACTCCGAATTAAGTAAACAAATAGTGAAACTTTATTATCTCGAGCATTCCAGACTCAACCGTGGAGTCCGATTTGTGAAAAGAGGTCACAAAATGTAAGGACCAGTGAAAAGTGCAAAATGAATGTTTTGCCCTTTTGAGACCAGATGTCCGAATTGAGTTCTACGAAAACTTAAACTTATTTTCTTCGACATCCTAGACTCAATGGCAGAGTTTAATTTAGTAGAATAGGAACCTATGAATTAAAGACATAAAATTTGATGAATAGCATAAATTCAAATAACAATAGACTGAGTTGTAATTTATGCTCTTAGGGAGACTGACAGGACAGGAGAGGGTGATCTGATCTCCTGCATTTTCATTGACCAGTTCAGTTACGTATCGTGCACGATCTTCTAGGGTTGAGACCAACCCGTCAGGTATGGTGTTTTGCTAATGTTAGAAATGAAGTTAATTAGGAATGTTTTGTGAATGACTGGAATGACTTATGTGTTTATGTGGAATGTGTTTACTTGATGATTTGGAGTTGGTTGTTCACATGCTTACATGTTACTTGTACTTTATGAAAATTTAGTGAATGATGAACGTGAATCATAACATGTGTTTAAGTTGATTATATGAGTTATGTTTGCATGTGGAATCAGCTGGTGATTTATGTATTATTGTCTCGAGCATGCTATATTGTGGAAACCATGTTTCATTGAGATTGCATTAGCATATTGGCATATGATGAATCCTTTGAGAACATGGTGTGGGTTGAGCACGTGGTATGAGGATGTAGATCCTGTGGTGAAAAACCCAAAATTGGCCATTACATTGGTACTCCGTGCCATCGGGGAGTACCCGTAAACGAGACATGGGTGTGGCATAGAGTTGTGCATGGGTGCGTCATGCATACCACTCATATATTACTGCGATGCTTTGAATGACATTTAGATATAAATGTACACTTTGCACATGCCACGCCTTAGCTTTATTTCTTGCATTAGCATTTCATCATACCAGCAGTTGAGCTGACCCATTCGTGGGCAACATTTTTCAGATGAAGATCCTCCAGCCACTTGAGACTCTGTGATACCCTGATAGGGTGAAGCACGTGGTATATTTTTGGTCCATGGGACTTATATTTTGTAATGTAAGGGCTTAAGCCCGAATGACCTATGAACAATGCAGTTGTGAGATGTACTTATGTTATTTTATGTATTGATGGGAATGGATGCTTGTTTAGTGGGTTTATTACATTTGTCCTTTTATTTATTTTATTTTCTGTTTCGTCAGTCGCGCCTCGGGTTTGTAGAAATTCGGGGCGTGACATACTTCATGTAATGCGGGTCCCATATGTCACATCCCGAACCCCACCCTACGCGGATGTCGAGGACGTGACTGCCAGTTGGTCGCGACGCGACCAACCAAAGGCAAATTCTGAACTTTCCGACAAATTGCACTCCAACTGTAGGGTCAGATGCAGCGGAATTTAAAACTTTTTCTTTGTGTCACGGGAATGCAACTCACTTATCCATCATAAGTATATGTATCACAGAGCAAGACTAAATCCAGTCAGTCAACAATTCTAATTTCAGAGCATATCTAAAATCAAGCATATAACAACAGAGCAGATCTAATATCTCTATAGTACCATTAGTTCCATGAGCCATGTCTAACCAATATATATCAGTCAAGTCAGTCATAACATACCACTCACCGGAATAACCAGGTTCAATTCACAATAAACCAGTCTCTACAGTTCAGTGCCGTCAGATCCTTACTTGCGATGCCACTTGGCCTATTCACGTCATGTCATAGTACCTTCTAATCCAATGGAGGTAATTCCTGAAAAATGTCAGAATAATGGGGTGAGCTTAAATAAGCCCAGTGAGTAACACAGATTCCCTATCATGGGTTTCAAAACCAGTTTTGTGCTTCCAAGGCACATGGATAATTTAGTCATTACAAAAATAACTATTTTTATAAATCCATTTCATAAGCAGTCTAGTACAATAGAACAGAATCGAACAGAAAATACAAACGGATCGGAACATGACATAACCAATCGGTCAGAACAATAACTATTGCTAATATATCGGTCAAGACACAGACTCTTCATTAACGGAACGAATCATAACGGAACTGGACCATATATCAATCAAGACAGACAGATCATCAACGGACGGAACATGTCGGAACCGGACGGAACATATCAATCGAGGCAGACATAACATTAACGGACGGAATATAACGGAATCGGACGGTAACAATACATCAATCAAGCAAAGGCATATCGCGAACGGATAAAATTATAACGGAACTAAACGGAAACAATACACTAATCAAGACACAGGCAAATCATGAACAGGACAACATAACGGAACTGAGTAGAAACAATATAACAATCAAGTCAGGGACACATCACTGTCGGAACTAATCATAACTGGACTGAACAATATTTCAATCAAGACAGACGTATCATCAACGGACAATACACAACGGAACTAGACCATATATCAATCAAGGCAGACACATTATCAATGAACGGAACATAACAGAATCGAACGGAACAATACATCAGTCAAAACAAAGACATATCATGAACGGATAGATCATAACGGAACTGGACCATATTTTAATCAAGACAGACTTAACATCATTAACGGACGGATCATAACGGAACTGGACCATATATCAATCAAGGCGGACTTAACATCATTAACGGACGGAACATGTCAGAACCGGACGGAACATATCAATCGAGGCAGACATATCATTAACGGACAGCACATAACCGAACTGAACGGAATTCCTAATTCGAAGGACACAAGCACATCACGTGGAATGTGGTACAAAGGGCGTACATTAAGTACATACATTTAAACAATATAGCATTCAGACAGTATACTATACAAAGCTGTACGATACAACAAAAATGTTGTTCTTTGCCTATATCACATGGTTTATTTAATCATTTCAGAAATAATGGTTCAATATATCCATTTTATCTCAACAGTTCAAAACGGGCAAAACAGTACGGAATGCTAGCACAGGGATCAGTAATATAGTCAATTATTTAAAAAGACTAAAACCATGTCATAAGTGATATAGTACGGAAAGGCATGCATTTAAATAATTGCACTTAAATAATTGCATTCAAAACAGATCAGTAAATCAAGGGACAGTATCAAAACAGTGTCAGAAGTTACTCACAAACTTTACGCTTATTTCCTTGCATAAATAATCCGATAACCTCCAGGTACGTCAGGCATCTCCATGTATATCCTGAATAATAATCATCAATCACAGACAGATCAGAACTCATCCATTCAGGTCTCATTCGTCATCTTAGGTATCTATCGGATTACCTAAGATAGCCTAGTAGCCTATCGCCCTTCCATTGGGTCTCACTCGAGGCTATTTCATTCTTTAATTAGGCTTATCAGTTATTAGGATTATATCCTAAGTCATTTAGACTTCAATTGTTATCAGTCAGGCACTCATTCAACCTTAGGGGCAAAATGGTAGTTTTACCATTCTTGTCCCGGACCCTGTCGTGGTCTTCGGAATAGTCTTTATATCTTAAGTACAAAGTTCTACGTCCTTTGGACTCCAATCGGTATCAGTTAGGTCCTCATTTTAACCATAGGGGCAAAATAGTAATTTTGCCATTCTTATCCCGGACCCTGTCATGGTCCTCAGAATATCCCATATATCGTATATATGAAGTTTTAAATCTTTTAGACTTTAATCGGTATCAGTTGGGTACTTATTTAGTCTTAGGGGCAAAATGGTAATCTTGTCATTTTTGCCCCGGACCCTATCATGGTCCTCAGAACGTCCCATATATCTCATGTATAAATTTGTAAGTCCCTTGGACTTCATTTGGTATCTGGTTTAGATCGTCAGGACACATCGGTCATTTCTCGTTTTACGCGTTGACTGTCTCGGAGTCTTATTTAGCCCTTCAGTGTTCATAATTATCCCTATGATAATTTATCAGATCAGTTTGACCTTTATCTTGCACTTACAGTGCTCAGGGGTATTTTGGTCATTTTACGTTGTGTGTAATTCTGACCCCGATTCGTCATCTAATCAAGTATACAGTCTCACCAGTGTCTGGGCTCCTACCGGTATCAGTTTCGTCCCAATCGGACTTTGTTTAGGTCTCGTACGGTATCAGGGGTAATTTGGTAATTTCGTGTCGTATTTTTCGGCACGTCAGTTCATAAAATGGACCTCACCATTGGGTCCAGAGTGTCCGTCATAATTAAGTTGGACTATCTGTTATGTTTAATTGACCCTGGGTATCATTAAGGGCAATTCGGTCATTTACACTTTATGTGTCTGTATTTTTCGGGACCTCAGTTCATTAAACGGACCTCACCGTTAAGTCCAGAATGCACGAGATAGTCAAAATAGACTGTCTGATATTTTTATTTGGGTCTGGTGCCATTAGGGGCAGTACAGTAATTTATCACTTACAGGTCTGTATTTTTCGGTACTATATTTCCCAATTTGGACTGTACCATTGAGTCCAGAATATTTGAAATAGTGAAAATACACTATTTATTTACTTAATTTGGACTTCGTTTGACATATTTAATGTCCAGGGGTAAAATTGTAATTTTACCTATTTAATAAAATAATTAAATAATTATTTTATTATTTAATTAATTTATTCAGGGCTTAAATGTATAAATTTTCAAAAGTTTGGGCCACTGTGTAATTTTACAAAACAGTGGGGGACAAATCCGTAATTTCAGAAAGTATTTGGGGTTCAAAACATAATTACATAAAATTAGGGTTCAAACCAAACGGTTCTAGGGTTCAAGCAGTGAACCGGTTCACAATTCTTAAAAACCAACCGGTTCTGTGACCTTCAGAAAACCGGAATTAGATATCCTGGTTAACCCGAAATTTGGCCCTTAATCCTCGGATAGCTTATCCCCAAAACCTGATTTTAATTTATTAGTTCCGCATCCAAACAGACAGAATTTGATTTAAAACAAATCAGGTAAGCCAAACGGTGCCGTTCCATTAAAACGGTGGCACGCCCGTAGACTGACACGTGTCTGGGTTGACACGCGAGTCGACTGAGTCGACTCTGTCTTCCCCATCGTGCAGGGTATTGTTGCCCTAGTTGCAGTCCCGTTTTTTTCTCCAATTTCGTGGAGTTTCAAGTAGGGTTTCCAATTGATTTTTATTCTAAAATGTTTCTGGATGTGAAGCCATCATTTTGGCATCGGTATTGGGCTTCGAATCAAGTCAAAATGCTTGATCTAGGTGGGGAACAACCGGACCTGCAACTCGGTTGCAAATCCTTATTTCTCAACCAAATGTTGTGAGGTTTGTTTTAAAATGATCCTTGAGTCATGTGGTTTCAAGTCCCATTATCAAAATCTAGTTTAGGAGTCGATTTCAGATTTTAGCTTCCACGGCCGAGAAGAATAATTCCAGATTTGAGGGTCTTCTAGTGTGATTTTGGGTCGCGTAAGGCGATATTTTAAACCCCCTTCGTGTCTAGATTAGTTCTAGACAATTGAAAATCAGTTCGGTTGAGGTCATTTCAGACCTGCTACAGGGAAGCTTCATCCATGGCGGTTGGGTCTCGGTTTTATGTTTTCTACCCTATTCGACCCTCCCAATTTATTTAGGGCAATTCTAGAGTCTCACAGGAGCATATATATATGGTTTGCATGGACCAAAATTATCAGAAACAGTGTGAAGATCTAAACAGAAATTGTTGCAGTTTTTTGTGTTTACCTCCTAGTCGACCCATGTCCTCCAAGCAAGCTTGGTGGTGACCCTTGGCACCTCAGAGTCTCTCAACCAGTCGTGCCTCAGTGCCTCAGTCCTCCTTTGGTGCATCTCATGAAGACACACACACATGCACACACCATGCTTGATCTCACATGGATTTTCTCTCTTGGTCTCTCACCCAAGACTACATGCAGGCTCTCTAAGCTTCTAACAGACCTACCCCTCTATAACAGTTCTGATTTTTGAAGATCTCAAGGTGAGTCCATGTATATATACTAATATACACATTTATACCTATACATCTCCATATATATAGATATATATACACATCAGAGAATCAGTAGGATCATGGGGATGATGTGGGCTGATGGAGAGCAATCATGTGGGGTTTGCATGGGTTGCCATTGGTTGCTTTGGGTGGCAAGTTAGGGCAATACAGAGATATATACAATTTAGTTGTATATATGTGCACAAAGTAATGGCAGCCTAGCTGGTAAAATTTTTGGATGGAATTCATTCTCACCATAGGTCAAGGGTTCAATTCCCCTTGACCACCAATTTGGTCATTTTTCCACAATTTGGGCTAAGGCCCTGTTTGGCTGCGCATTAATTCAGTTTCTGATGTTTGCCTCATAACTTTCATTCCGTAACTCCTTTTTCGGTGCGGTTTCTTCCGGTCAGTTTCTATTTCAGTTATCTTCAGTGTCAGAGGTTCCGTGTCATTTATTATTCATTCGGGATTTTCGGGATTAACTAATTCGAATTCTGTCAGTGTTAAATTGACATTATTTCACCTAATTAATTGATAATTAGGTTCTGGTATTGTACCCTATTCTCGGACAAGTTTTGTCATTCTATTGGTCTAGTGTGACCACCGGGAGATTAAGGTTAATTTCCTTAATTATTCCCTAAGCCGGTACTAATTAATAATTAATTATTTAATTATTAATTATACAGAGTCGGGGTGTTACACCATACCCCGCCTTCAAATCAAATTACGTACTTCACATATTTATTGTAATACTCCAACCTGATTAATTAGTAATTAGTTTACTAATTATTAATTAGAACCGACATAAAGAATAATTAAGACAGTTAATCAGAAACCTCTCGACGGTCACGAGAGACCAATAAAATAATTAAACACGTCAAGAGAGGAGGGTGTGATACCCGAACCTAATTACCAATTAATTAGGTGAAATGATGTCATTTAACATTGTGGAAACTCTAATTAGCGAACTATGATGACCACAAAGAAATAATAACCAACACTGGACCTTTGACATCGAGGCTAACCGAGATAGGAAGCGACCAGAAGAAACCGCTTCGTAACAAGAGCAATGGAAAAGAAATTTTGAAGGAAATAGCTAAAACAGAATTCTAGGCCAACCAAACAAGGCATAAGCCCAAATGAGGGAAAAAATGCCCAAAAGTGAGGCCAAGGGGATTTGAACTCTTGACCAAGTGGGGCAAGATTTTAGGTACCCAAAAATAAACCAAGTGAGCTGCCAACAACTATATGCCTAAATACACAACAAAATTGTACATAAGCTGAAGTCAACCAAAGCCACCTCCCAAATTGGCCAATGGTCATACAAGCAAACCCCTCATCATGAGCTCACATCATCCCACCTCAGCCGTATGATCCCACCTGAAATTCTGATATGCATGCATCTCTATATATATAGATGTATATATATAGGTATGCAATATTATACATATGAACTACACACCTTGGGGCCCTCTAAAATAGGTATGCTGCATTCAGACTGTGAGTGAGTGATTTTCTGTATGTGTATGTGTTCATAAAGGCTGAGGGAAAGGGAGAGTTAGAGAGATAGAGCTTAGAGAGAGAAAGTGGAAGTCTTGTGTGAAGAAGTATGTGTGTGCATGTGTGCATGGCCATTCGAAGGAGCACAAGAAGAAGGCAGAGAGAGATTGATACTGCAGCAGTACAAGGCTACTATGAATGAAGGAGTAGTGGTCGACCAAGGTATAAAACCAAAAACCCAGAATTTCCCTTTTCAACTTCTGCTCATTGTTTCAGTGTTTTGAGTGCCTACATTTACATATATGTATTTAAATGTCACTAAGGGATGGCTTTTAAGAAACTTGGGAGAGCCTAGGAAGCTCGAAATGCTTAAACCAGTGAGAAACCGCTATTGATGACCTTTATTAGAGCAGGTTTGAAACAATTGAGACCAAACCGAGTTTGGTTGGTCATGCCCTAATCTAGACCTTCTGAGGGTTTGAAAAACCCCAATCCGAGACCTAGGAACCTAAGTAAGGACTCCTAAATCGTCACTTACAGGTTTCAGGATTTAGTCACAGTCTTCAAAACTCACTATTAAATTCGATTTTGGGAATGGGGACTTGAATCCCATGATGCACAGATCACAACTAAAGAAACCTCACAAGATTTGGGGCAAAAACAAGGATTTACAAGCTAGTTGTAGGTTCGGTTATCCAACTTTGGACCGAATGTTTGAGCTTGATTCGAGGCTTAAAATGAATGCCAAAATGTTTCTTAAACATTTAGTAGCCCAAAACCACCTGAAAACAAAGATCAAATCAGCCTCAAAATGCACGAAATTGGAGGAGTTTGAAATCGGAAATTAGGGCAACAAAGTGGGTGAGTTGGGGAAAAAGGTGAACAGTGACTGGTTTGGTTCGGGTCGGTTTCGGGTTCGGGTCGGGACCCGACCCGTCTCATAAACGATATAAGTAGGACGGCACCGTTTTAGGTTTAAAGGTTTTAAATTAAAAATTGAAGTTGGCTATTTGGTTACAGCTATATGAAATTGGAAATGGGAATTAGGGATGACTGAAACACGGATAAGGGGCCAAATTAGAATAACAGGGATATGTTATTCCGGTTCAATGAGGATGAACTGAACCGGCTGGTTTATAAGAATTCTTGTCCGGTTTAGGGTTTTAACCCAAAAACCCTCTAGTTCAGTAATTTAAGTAAAATAAATAAAATCAGAACTTTCGTAAATTTCATTTTACCCCTAACTGTTCTGAATATTTGTATTCTGGCTCAAATTTTAAAAGATAAATTCAAATAAGCCCCTAAAAAATAAATAATTTATTTAATTATTTTATTAATTGGGTAAAATGACCATTTTACCCTTGAACATTTAATAGGTCAAACGGAGTCCAAATAAAATAAATAAATAGTGTATTTCTACTATTTCGGGCATCCCAGACTCAATGGTGGAGTTCGATTAGGGAAATTAAGTCTTGAAAAATAAAGACACGCAAATAATAAATGACTGTACTACCTCTAATGATACCCAGGGTTAATTAAAAATAAAAGATAGTCCAATTTAACTATGTCGGACACTCTGGACCCAATGGTGGAGTCCGTTTAATGAATCGAAGTCCCAAAAAATACAGATATATAAATTATAAATGACTGAATTGCCCCTAATGATACCCAAGGCCAATAAAACATAAAAGATAGTCTATCTTAATTATGTCAGACATTCTGTACCCAATGGTGAGTTCCGTGAAATCTAAATAAATCCCGAAGAGTACAGTTAGAGGAACCAGGATAATTCCAGATATGTCCTGATGATCAGTTGTGTGATCAGATGGACTCCGATGACTATAAAATTATGTACTTTAACATTTTGGGACATTCCGGACCCAATGACGGGATCTATTTTGTGAAACAAGGTCCCGAATCCATAGACACGTGAAACGTCAAAATGATAATTTTACCCTTAGTATTCTAAAAGCTAGATGGATGTCAAAGGGGGCATAGTCTGACTATTTTGGGCACTCTGGAGTCAACAATAGAGTCCGTGCTAGCAAAAGAAGTACCGAAAAATGTGACGCGTGAAATTACCAAAATGCCCCTAATGCTATACGAAGCCCAAATGAAGTCCAAATAGGACGAAATTGATATCGATAGAAGCCCGGATACTCATGAAACTATACACATGATTAAATGACGAATCAAGGTCAGAATTTCATGAAATGTGAAATTACCAAACTGCCCTAATGCTATACGAAGTCCAAATGAAGTCTGATTGGGATGAAATTGATACTGATAGAAGCCCAGATACTCGTGAAACTGTGCACAGGATTAAATGATGAATCGGGGTCAGAATTTCACAAAATGTAAAATGACCAAAATGCCCCTGAGCATGGTAAGTGCAAAGTAGAGACTGAATAAAGGCCAATCTGATCTGATAAATTGTCATAACCATAATTATGGAAGTTGAAGGGCTAAATAAGACTCCGGATCAGTCAACGTATAAAATGAGAATTGACCGATGTGTTCCGATGATCAAAAGCAAACACCAAATGAAGCCAAAAAGACTTAAAAATTTATATATACGATATGTGGATTGTTCTGAGGACCACGACAAGGTCCGGGGCAAGAATGGTAAAATTACCATTTTGCCCCAAAGGTTAAATAAGTACTTAACTGATAACAATTGGAGTCCAAATGACTTAGAACTTTATATTTAAGATATGGGAATTATTCTGAGGACCATGACAAGGTCCGGGGCAAGAATGGTAAAATTATCATTTTGCCCCTAAGGTTAAATAAGTACTTAACTGATAACAATTGGAGTCCAAATGACTTAGAACTTTATATTTAAGATATGGGGATTATTCTGAGGACCACGACAGGGTCCGGGACAAGAATGGTAAAATTACCAATTTGCCCCTAAGGTTAAATAAGTACTTAACTGATAACGATTGAAGTCTAAATGACTTAAGTTATAATCCTGATAACTACCAGGCCTAATTAAATAATGTAATAGCCTCAGATGAAACCCAATGAAAGGGCAATAGGCTACTAGGCTATCTTAGGTAATCCGATAGACGCCTAAGATGATGAATAAGACATGAATGGATGAATTCTGATTTGTCTGTGATTGATGATGATTATTCAGGATATACAAAGATGTGTCTGAGACAATATCTAGAGGTTATCAGATTATCAGTACAAGGAGATAAGCGTAACAATTTGTGAGTAACTTGGAACTTTTGACTTGGTGTATAAGTTACACTGTCTAGATATTGTATCTTCATACACTGTACTGTTTTATATGTTATACTGTTTAAATGCGTATACTCAAATGCATACCCTTTTGTACTGCATTACACGTGGCATGATTTTGTTCTGTGATTGATATACTGGCATCCTGTATTGTTCTATCTATTCTAATCTGTTGTTCCATTTAGCTCAGTCCAGTTTTATTCTACTTAAACTGCATTTAAAGTGGATTTATGCAACCGTTATTTCTAAACTATCCTTGTGCTTTGTAAATGAGAACTGGTTTTTGAAACCCATGACAAGGAACTTGTGTTACTCATTGGGCTTATTTAAGCTCACCCCATTATCTTAACATTTTTCAGGATTTCTTTCCATTGGATTAGAAGGCACTATGATATGACATGGATAGACCAAGTGGCATTCCAAGTAAAGGATCTGGTGGCACTGATTTGTGGAGATTTGGACTTTTGTGGATTTTATTCAGGTGAGTGACATGATTTGATTAATGTGATTGATATACACTAGATATTGAGACATGGCTCATGGTAATGGTACTCTAGAGAGATTAGATATGCTCTATGTTATTGGGTGACTGATTATAGACTTGCTCTGTGGTACATATCTCTATGGCATTTATAAATGAATTGCATTCTAGAGATAAAAAAATTTTAAATTCCGCTGCTCTGACCCTACATTTGGAATGCAATTCGTCTTTAAGTTCAGAAGTTTGCCTTTGGTTGGTCGCATTGTTGGTTGGTAAACAGGCAAGATGACTAACTAGCATCACATCCTAGACATCCGTATAGGGTAGGGTTCGAGATGTGACATTTACTTCATGTAATACGTGTCCCATACCCCACTTTCAAATCAAATTACGTACTTCACATATTTACTTCATGTAACGCGGGTCCCATACCCTGCCTTCACATTAAATCATGTACTTCACATATCTTAGGTAGCCTAGAGCCTACCTAACTCATACTTCTTGTTTCTAATTCTTCTAGTGTCACTAAGTTGGTTTAAGTCAACCTGGAGCTCTGATCCCATGTTTTCACGACCCGAAACCCACCCTGTGCGGATCTCACATCGCAACTGCCACCCTTCGACCCGGTGCCTTAGGGCAAAGGCTCACATAAACAGCGGTATCGGACAAGGGTGCGACCCGTGATTGCAAAAGCATGAAAAACTTTTTCTTTTCTTTTCTTATTTTAAAATTTCACACATCCATCCGGTACTGTTGCTCTTCACATTGGTACACATAGTTATACATTCAAAGCATAATAAAAACTTAAAGATTTTATAAATACAATCATATTCAGTTGCCCCGTGGGACTTAATACATAACAGTGTACCATCTTCTAATACAAAATCACTCACTAAAATTTCATAGTATTCTCCAAAAGACTACTAATCCTGAATAAGCTTCCTATGTCCTTACTCAAAATGAGCATAGCTCAACATCTTCATCAAAATTAGGACTTGCTTTCAGTCACCTGAAAGGGGGGTGGGATAAAAATCCGGTAAGCTAATATAAGCATGTGAGTAATTCCAGCATTTGTCATAGGGTTTCAATTGGCAGTGGTTTAGCACATGAGAGTTTATTGATGACTTGCATAATTTGAATATTTTATCACCTTTAAACTTTAAACTTTAATCTATTTTTATTTATTTTTTTAGATGATTTTAAACTTCATTGTCAACTTTTAAATTTTATTACAGATTTGAAGATAAAGGTTTGACTTGACATAATGGGCTTCTTTCGTCACCCTTTTCATTTTGTGAATTATGGGCTGATCTCAAATTAGATACCAGCTGTCTAGTAAAAGAAAAAGAAAAGAGGCTTGCGATGCAGGAATCAAAAGGTGACGGGCTGAACAGAGTAGTAGCTAGGCGGTGCAAGATGAAAACAAAAATAAGAAAAAAAATATATAAAAGCAAGAGGGCTACGGCTACACCAACAAAAAGAAGAAAAGAAAAGAAGCAAGTGGGCCAGCCCTGGAAAGGCAAAAGTCCAAGCCCATGAAAGTCAAGTGGCTGGAGGTCTTAGTTGTTTTTAGGGCTTAATAAAACAGAAGGAGAATAGAGAATCAAAAAGCTACACAGCAGTAAGAGAGAAAAAAAAAGTAAAAAAGAGAGGAAACAGTTGGCTTGGAAGCTTGCAGAAACGACTTAGCGGCTGCTGGGCGTTGAAATAAAAATCCAAAGAAGCGGCTGTACGGCAGAGGAGAATAAAGGAAGAAACAACGGCTGTACGGCGGCGGTTTGACTATGCACTACGGACTGCTGAGACTATTTTTCAGTGTTTATTTTCTTCCATTCTTCTCAAAAAAATATGGTGAATTCGTTTATGTTGAATTTAATTTTTAGCATGAACTAATTTACTTTTTTCTAGGAAAACGATGTAGTCTAGTATCGAACTATGCTTGCTTTTCTATGCTAATTTAAAGAAATTATTTTTTATGTTTGTCTGATTTATTCTGAGCCTAATGCTTCTAATTAACTAGGCACCAATTAGATGATTTTAATCTTGTGATTTGCTATTGAAAGAGGGAATCATAGGATAGATCCTGAATATTTCGGCATAGGTAAATATAGAGATCGAAATACTTATATGAGCCTATGTAGTATTAGAAAATCACTGGTCTTATTGCATTTTTGCTTTATTAATTTGCATACTCTTGTGTAGATAATGAACAAGAATAGTTCCAATTGATTGTCGAAAGAGGCTTTTGGATGATTTAGAGATTTGCTAACAAACATGAAGAATTAAATTTAATTAGTTAGATAAGTAAAGCATAGTAAGGGATTAGGTGAAATCGATTTCCTAGAATTCTTCTCTCCCATTAATTTGAATTTTGAACAATATCTCTCTTTTCATTTAAGTATTTTCTTTGCATTGATTTTATTTGAAATCGTAATTTCAAGGATTTAGTGAATTTTCTAAATAAATTCGAGATTAGTTTAATTTTGGTACTTGTCAAAAGTAAGACACCAATCCCTGAGGACGATACTTTTTTTATCACTTTATTATAAAACTACGATACTGTGCACTTGCAATTTTGCACCGATCAAGTTTTTGGCGCCGTTGCCGGGGATTGATTTATTCTTATTTTTGCCAATATTGATACAAAGCAATCGTGGTTTTAATTTAGAACTTTATTTTTATTATTTATTTATTTATTTATTATTTTATTTTATTTTATTTTTTGTTTTACAGGTGTGTTTTTAGTGTTGGATGCGCAGGGCTAGAAATCGTGACATTATTCCTTTTCATCCAGAAATTGAAAGAACTCTTAGATCACTAAGAAAGAAGAAAGTACTAGCCATGGCTGAAGGACAACATTTATAAAACAATCGCTACCAATTGTTCGTATAATTTGAACATAGAATATATGCATTCTTTAAAACATAAAGCTTTGAAACATTTAAGGTATTCAAGCTAAACATGTAGTTCTTCACATAGGGTATATGAACTTCAAAACATGTACATATGCATAGTGAAATGAGGGTAAAACCTGCTTCTATTTTCAATACACAACTTATCATTTGCATTAATGGAATCCGTTTCGGACCAGATTCCCGTTTTACTTTACGTGGAGACATCTCATATGCCTGAGGGATTAGATCCTGCTACTTGGCATATTTTCGTATCATGGTTGAGTTTCGAAGAAACCCAACAAATCCGTGGTGCTTATGCATAATTTTTCTTGTATTTAAAAACATTTAACACATGACTTCTTCACATAGACGCTTTTATGAACATTCAAAACATGATGTTCATGACTTCATGATAAAATCTTCAAATACTTGGAATATGCGAATTCAGAGCACTTTACATAATTTTGGCATTTAAAACTTAGACATGCTAAAATATAATTTTAGGAAAACTATATGATATACCATAAAAGAACAGGCCAATCAACACTGACACGTGTGACCACAGTCCGACCTATGCTCGACTAACATGATTCTCATTCAGCCAATGACTAAAAGCTCAAGCATCCAGATCATCATATAAGGTCGGAAGTGGCCGAACATATATATATCCAGAACAGATCACAGGGTCCAGACCAACACTCCAGAACTCGTCACTGCTTTAGCGGGTGCCGAGCAGGGAATAAGGAAGCAGTCTTCAAAAAGGAAGCAGTCTTCAACAAGGAAACTACCATCTATGGTTATCTCTATGAAAGGTAACTGCAATCTCCGATGATCAAATCCCTATATTCATGACTTCAAATCCTAATCTACTTGGGAAAGCCACGGCTTATAAATTAAACCCTAAAGGTACGCCTTATTTCTTATGCTCATTCTTTGGCTTTCAATACAGTCTTTCAATTCTTTTACTTACTTAAGCATCGGAGCGGCTACCGCTGGAGCCAATCCGGTGGTCCTCTGATCATCTTTCTGAGTGTTCTACAGGTCACGGAGTCCATACTTATTGCGAGCCGAAAAGTGCAGCATTAGTTTGGCGCCATCTGTGGGAACGACTAATCTCTAAGTGCTCTATTCATAAACTCATCTCTTTCCCTACCGGAAAACCATGGCACCAAATCTCCGACCACAACAGAATACTCAGAATTCGCAAAACGCTCAACATCAGCCGCCTGCTCCCCGCACAAGGGGGCCAGCGGCCAATCCTATGCGACAAGAGATCGAAGCAATAAAACGACACAATGAACTGGTGCAGGAGCAGTTGCTTACCATCACTAGAACACTAGCGACACTTACGCAGAACCAAGCGGCGGGTTCTCCTAGCCCGCCGGTCAACTTCGTTGCAGGAACACAACCTCCTGTTGCTACAGAGAACGAAGAACTTCATGCGCAGGCTCCAACTAACCAGCCTGGGCACCCCTCAGGCGTTCCTCGCGCTGGCCGAGATCCGCAGCCATCAACAGTCCCTGGCTGGGGTACATCCGCCTTCGTCCCCGACATCCATTATCGGAGCACTACTCTAGCCCCAACTCCAAGGGCCTCAGGAGCATACCCGGCACCGCAGGAGCCTCCTCATGCAGCACTAAACCCTCCGGTTCGGAATCCTCCTCCGTCCGAAGGGCGTAATCAACCCTACTACCCTGAAGCCGAGGCTGTCAGGCAGGGTTCACAAGATGTCAAACTCAAAGACCCGCGGAGGGTAGAGAAAATTGACGAGTCGATGGACCGGACAATTACCTTGAGAGGACCTCAGAACCCTCCAGAACAAGACGAACTGGCCAGGCTGCTTGGAAGGCTAGCCACCCCATTCACTCACACCATCATGTCAGAAGAGAGGCCCAGAAAGTTCATGGTGCCCAAGTTCACCCTGTACGATGGATCTGGAGATCCAGGAGATCATCTCTCTCATTACCAGCATACGATGGCCCTTCACGGAGCCTCTGATGCCTTCATGTGCCGAACGTTCATCACCAGCTTGAAGGGAACTGCTCTGAAGTGGTTCCACAACCTCCCTCCTAACTCAGTTACCAGCTTCTACGAGCTCGGTAGACAGTTCTTGGACAGGTTTATGACCAGCAGGAGGCTCGGAAGGGGGCCAGAATTCCTACTGAATGTCAAGCAGACTAGGGAGGAATCCCTCCGAGCCTACATTGCGCGCTTCAACACCGAACTCACAGAGATCACTGACTGCAGCCCGAAATTCCTTGTAGCATCCCTAACTGTTGGGCTTGCCCAAGGTGGGTTCAGAGACTCCTTGACAAAGAGCCCTCCAGCCGATATGGCGGCATTAATGGATCGGGCCAAAAAATACATCAACCTGGAAGAAGCCAACCGCACGTCCCAGAAGGGCAGAGATCAGACCTAGAAGGACAATCCAAAGCGAGAGGGCCACAAGAAGGAGGATCACAGAAGAAACTCCAACAAAAAGAGGGCCAGGAGCTTAGAGAAAAGAACAGCACCCAGAGCTGTGTATAACTCCGGGTCGAGGGAGTTCACCAACTTCACTCCCCTGAACACCACACCGAACCAGTTACTCCGGCAGATCCGAGATCGGGAGAACCTGAGGTGGCCGGAACCAATCAAGGGAGATCCCAGCCTGCGGGACCAAAGTAAGTATTGTAATTTCTATAAAGATCATGGACATACAACTAACACATGCAGGACTCTCCGATATGAGATAGAGCAGCTCATAAAGAAGGGGCGTCTTCGGGAGTTCGTCAAACAGGACGGAAGGGAAAACCCCCAAGAAGACAAGCCTCAACAGCGGCCAGACCAGAGGCCCGAACAGAGGCAAGAGCAGAGAGAGGGACGAAACGAGCCCCAGAGGCAGAACAATCACGTCATCTACGTCCTCTATGCTGACTCCCCTATCACAGGAATGTCCAGCAGGGCAAGAAAGAGATATGCTCGGGAGGCCAGAGTCGCCCTGAATGTAGTACAGATCTCCAATGTCGAAAAGAGGCTCAAGCCGGTACTAGAGATCCAATTCACCGAGCAAGATCTAGCAGGGGTACACTGCCCTCACAGTGACGCCCTTGTTATCACCCTCAGAATCGCCAACTTTGAGACCAGGAGAGTCCTGGTCGATACGGGCAGCTCTGTCAACATACTGTTCTATGAACCGCTCAAACAGATGGGGATAGACCACGACAACGTCAAGCCCACCACTACCGTGATGACAGCTTTTGATGGCAACCTCAGCACCCCATTGGGGAGAGTCGACCTTCCTACCACTATAGGAGAGGGTGAAGGGCAGAAGACCACCATCTCGGAGTACATGGTGTTAGACATGAAGTCTCCCTACAACGTCATAATCGGGAGACCCTGGTTGCATTAGATGGGAGCAGTCACTTCGACCCTCCATCAGTGTCTGAAGTACGTCCACAATCAGAGCCTTCACTCTGTCAGAGGGTGTCAACCAACCTCCCGGGAGTGCCACGCAATCGCCCTCAAAGAAAAAGCTCCTAAATAGCAATTACAGCACACTCGGGATTGTGCAGATCTGGTATTCACTCACTCTCCCGAGGTGGAAGATTGCCCATCCGGCATTGAAGAACCCATGAGCCCAAGGGGACGCGACAGTCGAGCCAAACTTGTTGGCGAGCCCATTAAAGTACTGGTCAGTTCAGAAGTAGAGGGGCATTACTTGTACATCGGCCCAGACCTAACACACACCGAACAGGAAAAGATAGTCAGGTTCTTGAAAGACAACCTCTCTATCTTTGCTTGGGAGACCAGAGACATGGAGGGAATAGATCCTAATCTTATAACTCACAAACTGATGGTAGATCCGGATCACCCGCCAATCAGACAGAAGAGAAGGCCGATTGCTCCTGAACGGCATCGGATTATAAACGAAGAAGTCCAAAGACTGCTGGATGCCAGGATGATACGGGAAGTGTTCTATCCCGAGTGGCTAGCCAACACCGTGCTTGTCAAGAAGAAGAACGGCAAGTGGAGACTCTGCGTTGATTATACAGATCTCAACAAGGCATGCCCCAAGGATACCTTTCCACTGCCAAGAATAGATCAACTGGTTGATGCCACTACAGGGCATGAGCTTATGAGTTTCATGGATGCCTACTCTGGATACAACTAGATCCAGATGTACCCTCCAGATTAGGAGAAAATTGCCTTCATAACCGAAAGAGGACTCTACTGCTACAGAGTGATGCCTTTCGGTTTGAAGAATGCTGGAGCCACTTACCAGCGGCTGGTGAACAAAATGTTCAGCCTACTGCTCGGCAGCACCATGGAGGTATACATCGACGATATGCTGGTAAAGAGTCTTCAAAAAGGCAGCCACCTCCAGCACTTAGCCCAGACCTTCGATATCCTCAGACAACACAAGATGAAGCTCAACCCCTCGAAATGTACCTTCGGAGTTACAAAGGGAAAATTCTTGGGATACATTGTCTCTCAACGAGGTATCGAAGCAGACCCCACTCAGATCCAAGCCCTAATTGGGCTAAAGTCGCCAAAAACCAGAAAGGAAATCCAGGCGCTGAATGGCAGAATTGCGGCCCTGAGCAGATTTATATCCAAGTCCACTGATCGCTGCCTACCTTTCTTCAAAGCTCTGAAGGGCAGCAAAGCTCTGCAGTGGATGGAAGACTGCGAGAAATCCTTTCAAGAACTAAAGGAGTATCTAGCCTCTCCAGAGCTCCTGTCAAAACCAGTACAAGGAGAAAAGCTACTCCTATACCTTGCAGTTTCCGAAAACGCGGTCAGCTCCGCATTGACCAGATAGGACAGAGGAGCACAGAGGCCTATTTTCTATGTCAGTAGGGCACTAATTGACACAGAAAAAAGATACCCAGAAGTAGAGAAACTGGCCTATGCCTTGGTCATATCAGCTCGGAAGCTTCGACCTTATTTCCAGGCCCATCCAATCGAGATCCCAACTGCCTATCCCCTGAAATCAATACTGAGGAAACCTGAGGTATCGGGAAGATTGGTGAAGTGGTCTGTGGAGCTAGGGGAGTTCGACATATCATATGTACCCCGAAACTCCATCAAAGGGCAGGCCTTAGCTGATTTCGTAGCCGAGTTCACCCCAGCACTTCAGAACAAAACCCAAGTCAGCGAAACTTCGGGAACCTGGCTGCTGTACATTGATGGATCGTCAACCGATCAAGGCTCAGGGGTAGGCCTGGTGCTACAGTCCCCTGATGGGCTCACGTCAGAAAAAGCAGTCAGCCTGGGATTCAAAGCTTCTAATAACGAAGCCGAATATAAAGCCCTAATCTTAGGCATGAAACTTGCCTTGGAATGCGAGGCTCAGAACCTCGATGTCTTCTCTGACTCCCAACTAGTAGTAAGCCAGGTCTTGGGAGAATTTTCCATTAAAGATGATAGGATGCTCCGGTACTCCGAACTGGTAAACCGCTTGAAGCATTCCTTCCAGACATTCACTATCCAGAATTGCAGAGCAGATGCTCTGGCTAACATGGCCTCCCGCCTCAAGTCTGAAGCAGACTCCACAATCAAAATCTCCTTTCAGCCAGGATCCAGCATTGAGGAAGCACCAGTTGCTCAAATTGATGAACAGCCCCAGAACTGGATGACTCCAATCCTCCAGTACCTAAGATCCGAGCTCCTCCCAGAGGATAAAAACAAAGCCAGGAGAATCCGAATCAGAGCGGCTCGGTACCTGATCCTGAACAACAAGCTTTACAGAAGGTCGTATTCTCAACCTCTGTTAAAATGCTTGGCTCCAGACGAGTCACAATATGTCTTGGCTGAAATACATGAGGGAATCTGCGGGAATCATAATGGGGGCAGAACTATAGCCCACCGAGCTCTATCACAGGGTTACTACTGGCCCGGCATGCTAAAGCAGGCAAAAGAATATGTTCGGAAGTGCGACAAATGCCAGAGATTTGCGTCGTACCAACATCAGCCTCATCATGAGCTTATCCCGATTCCTAGCCCTTGGCCCTTTGCTCAGTGGGGGATGGACATCGTGGGTCCATTACCAAGGGCACCTCCGAACAGAAAATACCTCTTGGTGGCCATTGACTATTTTTCTAAATGGGCCGAAGCCGAACCTTTAACACATATTACAGAAAAGGAAGTTGAGAGCTTCACATGGAAGAACATTGTGTGCAGGTTCGGCATACCACGTGTAATTATCTCAGACAATGGGACACAATTCACTGGTAAAGGCTTCAAGGCATTCTACGAAAATCTCAACATCAGGCAACACTTTGCCTCTCCAGGCCATCCACAAGCGAACGGGCAAGCAGAGGTCACCAATTGAACAATCCTTGACGAGTTAAAAAAGAGGTTGGAACAGGCCAAAGGAAAGTGAGCAGAAGAACTCCCTAGGGTTCTTTGGGCCTACAGAACAACCAGAAGAACTCCCACCTCTGAAACTCCCTACTCACTAGCCTATGGAGCAGAAGCAGTAATTCCGGTTGAGATCGGTATGCCAACCCTGAGGATGGAGGCCTTCGAGCAAGAATCCAATGAACGACAGCTGATGGAAACCTTGGATTTGCTCGAAGAGAGAAGGGATTAGGCCAGCATCAGAATGGAAGCCTATCAACAGAGAATGGTCAACAAATCCAAGGTAGAACTCAAGACGGTCAGCTTTCAAGTTGGAGACCTCGTCTTAAGAAGAGTCTTTCAAAACACCAAGGATCCCACCATGGGAAAGTTGTCACCAAACTGGGAGGGCCCCTACAAAGTAACAAAGGTTGTTCGACCTACCACCTACTGGCTAGAAGACATGACTGGGAAGCCTGTTCCTAGGCCATGGAATGTGGAACACTTACAGAAGTATTATCAGTAGAGAGGTTTTTTTTTTTTCTACTTTCATAAAGTGTCCATCTATTAATGCACAGGCCTCCAGAGCTTGGTCCATAAATGTACAAGTCTTCGTACTTGGTCCATCTATTAATGCACAGGCCTCTAGAGCCTGGTCCATAAATGTATAAGTTTCAACACTTGGTCCATCTATCAATGCACAGGCCTCCAGAGCCTGGTCCATAAATGTACAAGTTTCAATACTTGGTCCATCTATTAATGCACAAGCCTCTAGAGCCTGGTCCATAAATGTATAAGTTTCAACACTTGGTCCATCTATCAATGCACAGGCCTTTAGAGCCTGGTCCATAAATGTACAAGTCTTCGTACTTGGTCTATCTATCAATGCATAGGCCTCTAGAGCCTGGTCCATAAATGTACAAGTTTCAACACTTGGTTCATCTATCAATGCACAGGCCTCCAGAGCCTGGTCCATAAATGTACAAGTTTCAACACTTGGTCCATCTATCAATGCACAGGCCTCCAGAGCCTGGTCCATAAATGTACAAGTTTCAACACTTGGTCCATCTATCAATGCACAGGCCTCTAGAGCCTGGTCCATAAATGTACAAGTTTCAACACTTGGTCCATCTATCAATGCACAGGCCTTCAGAGCCTGGTCCATAAATGTACAAGTTTCAACACTTGGTCCATCTATCAATGCACAGGCCTCCAGAGCATGGTCCATAAATGTACAAGTTTCAATACTTGGTCCATCTATTAATGCACAGGCTTCCAGAGCCTGGTCCATAAATGTACAAGTTTCAACACTTGGTCCATCTATCAATGCACAGGCCTTCAGAGCCTGGTCCATAAATGTACAAGTCTTCGTACTTGGTCCATCTATCAATGCACAGGCCTCCAGAGCCTGGTCCATAAATGTACAAGTTTCAACACTTGGTCCATCTATCAATGCACAGGCCTTCAGAGCCTGGTCCATAAATGTACAAGTTTCAATACTTGGTCCATCTATCAATGCACAGGCCTCCAGAGCTTGGTCCATAAATGTACAAGTTTCAACACTTGGTCCATCTATCAATGCACAGGCCTCCAGAGCCTGGTCCATAAATGTACAAGTTTCAACACTTAGTCTATCTATAATGCACAGGCCTTCGGAGCCTGGTCCACAGTATACAGGTCTTATATACTTGGTCTATTTCTTAAATATACAGGCCTCCAGAGCCTGGACCACTCTAATGCGCAGGCCTTCCGAGCCTGGTCCGTCTTCGACCAGCAAACTCTATGATCCAGTCCATCCAAAGACAGAAGTTCCGAACATCTACAAACTAAAGTTTCCTAGATCGGGACATCTCAGATCTGATATTTATATTATTTGGCTTATCTATCAAACAAACAACAAGTACTATGGGACCAATCAGGAGTGAAACACTTTGATTCAAGCATTTTTCTAAAGTTTCTTTGACGCATTCTCAGAACATTCAGAAGTGCACGAGAAAGTATTTTAACTATAGAAAAGCACAATCGAATACGAAGACATCAGATCTGAGAAAAAGAGATTCAATTTTATTGATAAATCAGAAGATTTACATCAGTACAAACACATCACTACAGAAGCTACTACAGAAGCTATTACAGAATCTATTACAGAAGCTATTACAGAAGCTACAATTCTCAACATATTGGCTTTTCTTCATGGGATGATAAAAGGGCACAGGATCCAAAACTTCCATTACCGCCGCCGCCGGCTCCATTTGAAAAGAAGGGGCCCTGAACCCCAGTCTGCATCAAGGAACGCCCAGGCCATTTCATCATCATCATCGTCAACTCCATGACCAACAGATGATGAGGGCTCTGGGCCTCAAGAGACTTTTCATTCTCCACCTTTGTAATCGGCATGACACCCCAGCAGATTAAAGCAAGGGTCTCTGCCAAGTCACAAGAGGGAGGAGGCAGCCCACATTCATCTCCCTCAAAGCAGTTGTCACACCCCGGCCGATTGGAGCGAGGATCTCAGACGAGACGTAAGGAAGAGGAGGCAACTCACCCTCGTCTTCATCACCAACGCTCCAGGCCTCGGTTGAATCAAGGAAGGGCCACCACCAATCGGAGGAATCTCAACCGGATGCCAGAGGAAACAAGAAGACTTGTACCTCCTTCAATCCTTCCTTGGAGACTGAAATAGGGGAAGGTTAACTCTCGGCCACAATTTAATCGTTCCTAACTCAGGCAAGAAATCACCCATCATCTCCGGACAAGTGATAAAACTCCGGCAGCATATGAAGTCTCTCTCACAAGGGGACAATTTGAAATCAAAAGGTTGAGCGCAACTGTGTGCCCTCGTTTCCATTTATATAGACCCTTGAAGTCCAAAAGCCACCCAACTGAACCGTCGCAACGGTGAAAAAGAGAGTGGCCTCGAAATCCCAAACGACAATCGAATAAATGAACAGTGCATTAAATATGCCTCTTCGATATACCAAGGGACATGGTACAGAACTCTCTAAACAGAGACCACAGTCCGGCACTGAAGTTCCCGAATCGACAGAGAGGGGAACAAAGTCCAATTGTACAGACCCCCTATTCAAGATTCAGATCTTCCAATCTTAACTATTTTATACAGGCCAAGTCTTATGACAAGGGCCAAATAGCGCGGATATATCCTAACTTTGAAGATAGTCTACATTCACTATTCAGTGACAAGTATCGAAGTTCAGAAAGCGACTATTGATTGCTGAACAGTTGATCTAACATGAAAAAGGCTCAGAGCAGCCACACTTGCGACAAAATTGTACAAAAGGGAGGAACACAAGAAGAATTTGAAGGAAAATTAATTTTATTGATCGGAAGTATACGCCCATTATATCAAATAGCAAAAACAAAAAAGAAAATAAAAACCCATAGAGCCTCAAGACTTCCCAGAAGGGCCTGCGTCCTCTTCTAAGTTAAGGGCAGGAGCCCCAGCCATCTTATTCGGATCAGGACGAGATGAGGTAGGTTCAGGGGGAACAATCGATGAAACGTCAAAACCTGGGAACTGAATCTGGAATCTAGTTCGGAAGCTTTCAAAACCGAACAGGATCAGCTCATCACCCATCTGTTCAACTTCATCTTTCAATATCATCTCAGTCTCAGCCTTGGCATGATCAGTTGCCTCCTGAACCCTCTGATCGAAGGAACTCCGAAGATTAACCAACTTCGCCTCAAGCCCCTCAACCTTCTGAGCATTTATGTCCCTCTCAGACTCTGCCACGGTAAGGTTGGTGGTAGCTTCCTTCAGATCCTCCCCAATGCTCTGAATCCTGGATCGGGCTATCCCAAGCTTCATCCTCATCTCTTCCATTTCAGCCCTCAACTTCTCGGCCTCCTCAAGGCCCATGGGGGTCACCATCAGAGCAGCCAAGCTATGCATACTCTACGCAAAGCAAGACAGACGGTTTAGATTGAACGAACAGACAAACAGAAAAGTCAAGAAAAAGCTTCAGAAGCTACCTTCATCTGGAGATTCATCATCTCAGTCATCAGCTTGAAGGGGTCATCCCCTCTGTATCGGTGCGGGCCATGAGCCCATATTTGATCGAATGCCCTCTTGGCAATCTAATAGTCCGGCTCATTAAATGGATCGGGCGGTGCAGCAGGTGCTTTCCCCTTCCTAGTCCTCCTGCTCGGACCAGAAGAGGCAAGAGGAGCAGCCGAAACAGGGACGGCAGGTTCAGCCACCTTCTCAGCCTCGGCAGGGGCTGGCTCAAGAGAGCTAGAAATCAATCTCCTCCTCTTTACTTCAAGAGGGGCATCAGGCTCAGCTCGGAAGAAAGACTCCCCCACCACTGGAGCCTCTGGCACAGCCCATTTTGACATCAACCTCTTCTTAAGCTCTACATTACGAGCAGCCATCAAGTTTGCTAGAGTTATAATAACAGAATGAGCCCGGTCAGGAGTCGAAAGCAGTACTCGGTATTGATCCCGCAATGCTTCAGTGAAATCAGACCTCTTCCAAACACTCCTAACTGCACACAAGTAAGGAAAGATATATCAGTTTATCAGTTCGGAAGGCATAACAAGGCTAAAAATAAGTCTAGAAGAATAAGCCTCACCCTTATGACCCGTAACACGAGGGAACGACGAGGCCTCTCCTTCCTGAAAGCCTTCATGCTCCCATCCTCCTCCGACGAAGAAGTACCACTTCTTCCACGTTTTGTTGGAAGTGGGAACAGAGGACAGGGGTCGGAACCCCTTCTCGAAGGACATATAGAAAAGGCCCTCTGCCTGCTTGAACTTCAGATCCATGTTGCTACGGATCAAGTCCAGAGACACATCCACCTTGTTCAGGTGTCCCAACACCACAAATCCCAGAAGCTGCCGCCAGCTATTGAGATTCAGGTCGGCAGGGCAGAGCTTGTACCAACAAAAGAACTGCCTGACTAAATCCAGCAATGGGAGTCTTAAGCCCATTTCAAACCAGGCAAGGTAAACACAAATCTCTCCGGCTTCAACATTATGGGGATGATCCATGGGGCCTGGCACTCTGCAGGTCACATTTGAGGGAAATTTGAATTTCACCCTCCATTCATCCAGAAGGCTCTGAGTGACAGCACTCTCACCCTCTTCTCTACGGGAAGACCTACCAGAGGTCTCCCCAGCTCTGTCTCGGGGCTCCTCAAAAGCATCAACTATCCTAACTCCAGGACTAGCGGGAGGATCAACAGGCATCTCCCCAATAACTTCGGGAGCAGGATTACCCACATCTTCCACAGAAGACGGTACAGCCATCTCAGGAGGATTTCCCACTCCCTCATTTACAATTGGGGATTTAGAAGGAGCAAACATTATTCCCGGACTTAAGAAGAAAGAAGCAAGAGAAGAGGAAAAATCAGTCAAACCTGTTCTAACTCAGGGAATCGGTATTCTTCAAGGTCGCACGAACCAACAATGGCGAATGAAATCTTCTAGCACAGTGAAAATGACGGGGGAAAGGTCAATCCAAAATCTCATCCCGTATTTATAAGCACAGTATCAGAAGGGACCCACCAAGCCCAAACGCCATGACGGTTCGGAACAATGATGATTTCGAGATACCCAACTATCAGCCCAGTACAATGATGACTTTGAAAAGACTTAATCTCCGACTGCGCAATAAATGCCTTGGAAGGCGAACGGACAAGACACATGACTCTCCGAAAAAGGCTTAGCCCTAGTTGCTTGCTAGTTTCAAACTAGGACTTGGGGGGGGAGTAACTGATATACCATAAAAGAACAGGCCAATCAACACTTGACACGTGTGACCACAGTCCGACCTATGCTTGGCTAACATGATTCTCATTCAGCCAATGAAAAAAAGCTCAAGCATCCAGATCATCATATAAGGTCGGAAGTGGCCAAACATATATATATCCAGAACAGATCACAGGGTCCAGACCAACACTCCAGAACTCGTCACCGCTTTAGCGGGTGCCGAGCAGGGAATAAGGAAGCAGTCTTCAACAAGGAAGCAGTCTTCAACAAGGAAACTACCATCTATGGTTATCTCTATGAAAGGTAACTGCAATCTCCGATGATCAAATCCCTATATTCATGGCTTCGAATCCTAATCAACTTGGGAAAGCCACTGTCATGACCCGAAACCCACCCTGTGCGGATCTCGCATCGCGACCGCGACCCTCAGGTCCGGGGACCCTTGGACGAAGGCTCACATAGGCAGCGGTATCGAATAGATGTGCAACATGCATTTTGCGGAAGCGTGAAAAAACTTTTTCTTTTCTTTTCTCATTTTTACATTATGCACGTCCGTCCAACACTGCCGCTCCATACATAGCATACATGGCTACACATTCAGAGTATAACAAAAACTTAAAGACTTATAACATTAATACAATACATGTTCAGTTGCCCTGAGGGCTTAATACATATTCTTACATTGTCTACTAATACAAAATGTACTACTAGAGTTCATAGGTGTCACGACCCGAAACCCACCCTATGCGGATCTCGTGTCGCGGGGCCGACCCGAAGGCCGTCCCTACTATTTCCATTCCTGTATCATAGTACTAATATGCAATGTACTAAAATTTAAAACAATAAACAGCGGAAGTCTTTATCAATTACAGTAATCCAGCGGAAGTCTTTTTAAATGAATTAAACAGCGGAAGTCTATTAAATACATGACATAGTTCTACATAATTCAAAATGAGAACTAAAACGTAACCAGCACCCGGGGGTGGTGAATACATGGGAGAACTAACATAGACTGATACAATACTTCAAAATGTCCCCCTACGCTCTCAGACTCCTACTGGGGTCTCGCAGCGTCATCACCTGAAATAGGGGTAAATGGGGTGGAATGAGCTACAAAGCTCAGTAAGTAAAACAGATCTCCAACACTGGTATCGATGATCAATGTGAATCCATGAATAAGATAATGATAGCCAATCATAAGGAAGGAGATACTGTGATAGCCAACGAACATAATTGCCACGAGGGCCAATGAAAAGTAATCACAATACACAATCAGGAGTAATAGTGTAAAATGAAATATAACAACAATGAAGTACTGCCACAATGAACCGATCACAATCAAATCAATCAATGCAAGTCTTTCGAGACTTGAAGAATTATAAGGAATAGTGCCATTCAACAATCAAGTTCTGTTAATCATAAGAGATGCTATTATTCTGTTTCAGGGCTCGGCAGACCCTCGATCTTTTGGGGCCCGGCATACCCCCCAGTCAATTCCAGTAAATTGCCATTTGTCCGTTCACGGATTTGACCCGTAGGTCCCATTCAATCAGATAGCATCAGATGGGTGTTGTGACTGAGCACAAACCCTGTGTCCATAAACATGTCATGATCATAGTAATTTCATAGAATATAAAAATGGAATATCATTCATTCAATGAGGATACAATAGTAGGCCTTTCAAGGCAGGGCTCACATGATAACAATGATATAACAGTCAAGCAATGTCCACGAGATAGAAAAATATCTCATTGTGGATAGTAATAACATGAGTTGCTTTCAAAGCACAGTTAAACATGATAACAATGATATGCCAATCAATCAAATGTCCATAGGATAAAGAATATCGAATTGTGGAACACAAGGAAGTCAATACATTTAAGAGTACGAGTTTGGCAGTAAAAGAATAAACTTGGCTTGTGGAAACACCACATGTAAGAGAGAGTGATCCACTTACCTCTATCGTGCTTCTATCTCAGAAATCCGTGAGTATACCCTTGCCTTTCGAGTTTCCTATATATCAGTGAATACGTTTTAGAATAGATTCTATTCATCATATTTTATGCCTTTCCATCATAAGTATTTCAAATACTAATTTAGACTTTACCATTGAGTCCGGAATGCCGAAGAAAGTCGGTTTAGGCTTTCGCAGAATTCCATTTGGACTTTTGTACTAAAAAGGGCAAAATGGTCATTTTGCACTTTTACGGTATTTTATCATTCAGGGTTCTGTCTCATAAAACGGACCCCACCATTGGACTCAAAACGTCCGAGATAATAGGTTTTGACTATTCATTTGTATCGTTTGGACTTCGTTTGACCCATATTTGAAATAGGGGCATTATTGTAAAAATTAATATTTAATTAATTTTTTCTATTTGGGCCTTAGTGTAATTTCTCAAAACATTTGGGGCCGGTTCACAATTTCCTAAACTTGCGGTCTGAACCAGTTGGTTCAGGGCCAGAAACCCTAAACCGGTCTGCCCTTTCACTGAACCAAACGGTTCAGTCCATTCAGAGAATCGGATTCCAATATCCTGGTTCCTACCCTTATCCGTGGTTGGAATAAGCCCAAACCCAATTTCCATTTCCTATCCCCATAGCCAAACAAGCCCAATTCATTTAAATTTAAAACCCAAACGACACAGTTTTGGCCCCGTTTTAATTCCGGTCGGCTCCCGACCCGATCCGAACCCGGACCAGTTTCAGTTTGACCCGATAGCCCCCACGACTTTCCGGTCGTCTTCCCCACTGCTCCGGTAGGGTTCCGGCGTGAACAGTCGTCTTCTCCGGCGACTGTCACATATTTTTCGGTGAGATTTCGACCCGTTTTAAATGCCATTCTTTTCCATTTTTCATGTAGATTATATTTCCAACCTTTATTTTCAATTTGAACTATCAGTTCTTCACGAAATAGAGTTTAAATGTCTCCGGCCGATTCTCCGGCCAAGTGACAGTTTCCATTTTCATGGCGTTTTAAGCACTGCTTTGACCCCTAATTGCTTCTAACAGTTTTCTGCATATCATAGGGTCATGCTAGGGTCGATTTAAACAAGGTTTAATGCATAAAGTGACCCACGGCCGATTAGTCTCTATGACCTGCAACTTAGATTTTCTCCTTGGTTTCTTAACCATTTAACTTCATTCTTTTTGCAATAAATTCCATTTTTCATGCTTGTTTAGACCCTATAATTATATATAAGCTTCATGCTTTAAATCGTAAAAACAGAACTAAACTTGCTTACCTGGGTGTTCGGATTTAGCCCACTTTGACCCTCCAAACCTTCTTGTTTATGCTCCTGAGTTCTTTGCTAAAGTGTTCTCTCAATCTTGGTCTCCTTTTTGCCCTTAAACCCACACCCGTAGGTTCATATATAGAGAGAAGGTTTCCACCACCTCTCTCTCTTTTCTCTCTCTCTCTCTCTCTCTCTCTCTCTCGGTTTCTCCCCCTTCTATGGCCCCTTTCCTTGACCTAGGGTCTGTATTCCCTCTGCCAAATGCAAACTTTGCATTAATGGCTTGGGGAGACTTGTTGGGCTCTTATATATACATATATCATATTATATATATATATATATAACACACACACTTCACCCAACTGACACACACACACACCTCACATGCAGTGTACCCGCATACTGCCCAAGGGCAGTTTCCCCTTTTTCCTTTTCATTCCCTTTTCATTTCTTATGCATATATACATATATACATAAACACCTAATACATGTATAATACATTATATTATATACATATATATATACACACAAAATATATGTTTTTATACATGTACATGCATGCATATGTAGGGGTACAATCCCATTTTTAATCGTATACACATACACTCATTTTAATCTAAGCTTGTGAGCAATTCCAGTATTCGTCATGGGGTTTTCAATTAGCAGTGGTTTAGTACATAAGAGTTGTAAAATAGTCACCGCCAATTGTTCGTATATTTGAATACAGAATATATGCATTCCTTAAAACATGTAGCTTTGAAACATTTAAAGTATTCAAGCTAAACTTATACATATGAACTTTAAAACATATAACATATCATGAATTTCTTAAATAGAGTATATAAAACTCAAACATATGCACATTGAAAATGAGGGTAAAACCTGCTTCCATTTTCAAACCATTTGTCATCTTATCACTTTCATTAGTGGAATCTGTTTCGAACCGGACTCCCATATTACTTATAAATAGAGATATCTCATGCCTGGGGAATTAGATCCTGCTACCTGGCATTTTGACAGTCAATTGAGTTCCGTGCAACCCAAAATCCCATCATGTTTTTATAGATTAATTGAGTTCCGTACAACCCAAAAATCCATCATATGTTTACAGATCAATTGAGTTCCGTACAACCCAAAAATCTGTTATTTAGAAAGTCGGTTGAGTTTCGTACAACCCAACCAAAAACCATGGTGCTTAGGCACAACTTTTCTTACATTCAAATACATTTAATACATGATTTCTTCAAATAGGTGTTTCTCATAAACATTTAAAACATCATGTACATAATTTCATAACAAATCCTTTAAATGCTTGATATAAACAAATTCAAAACACTTTACATAATTTGGCATTTAAAACTTTAGACATGCTGAAATATGTTTTAAGAAAACCACAACAGAAACCATTCACTAAGCATGTCATAATAGAGTTTATAAAAATAGAACAATTTAACTGAATCATGTAAATACTGAATTCGAAATTTCAAACACTTCATATCTTTGCATTTAAAACCTTTTCAAATCCATGGAGTTAAATCTCTACTTCAAATACACGGTTACTCACCTTGGTCTTTTAGGGTTAGTGCTAATAATGCGCTTTCCCACTTTCCTTGTAGTTCCTAAGAACAATTCATAAACATCTCATCAACTTCACATTCATTGTAATATCATCTCGATATTCCTTAGCTTATGCTTAAATCGTATTAGATCATAAAACGATTTCATAATTTCATATATACTTAACTTAACTCGTACTTTTAACCTATGACACAATTAATGTGTTAGGAATTGAATTTATTTCAATCTATACTCTTCTGGTAGCTCCATAAACTTTAATTTAATTTATTTACTTCACATGTTTACGTGTCGTGTCTTTTCGTACTTTATTTCTTCGTACTTGCCTTAGTTTAATACTTCGGCAATATTTCAGTCTATAGTCATCTGACAGATGCTATTCATCAAATTTTATGTCTTTTTATTTTAGACATTGCTTTTGGTCGAATAGACTATACCATTGAGTCCGGAGTGTCGAAGAAAGTCGGTTTAGGCTTTCCTAACATTTAATTCGGACTATTACATGTAAAAGGACAAAATGGTCATTTATCGTTTTACGTGTCATATTTTTTTGTACGTCGTTTCGTAATTTGGACTCCATTTTTGAGTCCGGGATGTCAAAGAAAGTCAATTTAGACCTTCTCTGGTTTCATTTTGGCTTTCGGGGTCCCAAGGGTATTTTGGTCATTTTAGCCTTTTACGTGTCTTTATTTTTCAGGACCCCGTCTCGTGTCGTGGATCTCACCATTGGACTCAGAAGGTCCGAGATAGTAAGAATACATTAATAGCTTGTTAATTTTGGTCAAGGGGTATTTTGGTCATTTACCCCTTTACGTGTCTTTATTTTTCAGACCCCGTCTCGTAAAACGGACCCCACCATTAGTCTCAGAGTATCCAAAATAGTAAAAATACACTATTCATATGCTTAATTTGGACTTCATTTGCCTCATTTTATGACCCATGGGCAAAATAGTAATTTTACTTTATTTATTAAATAATTAATAAATTATTTAATTATTTAATTATTTTTCTAAGGGCTTTATTGCATAAATTTTCTCTCAGTTGGGCCACAGTATAATTTTTTTGAAGCTCAGGGGTCAATCCGTAATAACCAAAAGTCTTGGTTTTATTTTATTTAAATAACTTAGAAAACCAACGGTTCAATGTGATTTTAAATGAACCAGTCTGGTCTGGTTGAAAACCAACCGGTTCAGTGGGTTTATTTATATGTGGCTGACGTCATCATGATGTCAGCCCTAGGTCTCATTCAAATTAAACCACGACCAAAACGTCGTCGTCCAATTAATTCGGTGGCAAGCCTAGAGGCTGCCACCTGTCCGAGCCAACTCGGTTATTTTGAAACGAATCAACCCGTCATCGTCTTCCCCACGTCGACTCCCCTGTAACCCTAATTCCCGTATTCCATTCCTTCCATTTTCGTACAGTTTGGATCCATGGATCCTCACTGTTTTTGTCCCAAAACGTTCCTAAGGTATAAACAATTCAATTGGCATTCGTTTGAGGAATCAAAAGGGTTCCGTTTGATCATTTTCAACCTTGATAGTCCGAACTGTAATTCCGTCATAAATGCTCATTTCTGAGCCAAAACCCTTGGGGTTTGATTCTTTGTGATCCATTTCTCATGGAGTTTCATTTCCCATTAAAAAAAATGGGTTTAAACGTAAGTTTGTGAGGTTGGGATTTTGAACCCGTACCTGCAAGTGAATATTTGGAGGCCATTGTTTGTGATTTTTAGTCGCGGGTATAGGTTTTTAGTACCCTCATGGTCTCATCTCGAAGCCTTGATAAGCCAAAAATGGTTTGGAATAAGTTGGTTCAGACCTGCTTCAAGCAAGGTCATCAATGGCTGCCTTAACTGGGTTTCATGTTTTTAACCATTTTCAAGACTTCTTTTCATGTTTAAAACACTTCTAAGCATATATTAAACATCATATATACATAAAGAAATTAAAAACAACCTATCTTCAGGCTCAAATTCTAGAAAGAGAAAATACAGATTTTGTGTTCTCTCACCTTTTTGTCACTGTTTTTCCCCCTTTCTCTTGCTTTGATTCTTTCTGTATTCTTCACAGTTTCCCTCCTTAGATTTCTTTCACGAGATACAAGCATGATTTGCATGCTTTTGGTTTGTCTTATAAAGGAAGAAAACCGACCTCTCTCTCTCTCTCTCTCCTCATTTTCTCTCTCTCTCTTTCTGATTTTCGTAGCCCTACATAGCCCTCACTCCTCATAAATCTCTTTTACACACTTTTAAATTTTTCTTTTTCTCTTTGTTGCTTTACATTTATTGCTTGTAGGATATTTGTATATAATATATATATATATATAATACAACACACACACACAACACAACCGACACACACACACACACTGCACTGTTCACACACTCTTTTAGATATTTTTACTTATATATATTTGATTTAATTATATACATACATACATACACATTGGATTACATATATACTTATACATACATGATACACTTTCCATGTAATGCAATGGTGCATTTAAATATTAATTTTGTAATAAAAATAATTATTTCGTAAATTTAATTAATTAATAATTTCATTAATTAATTATCCTTTTGAGTGTAAAACTCTTCACATAAATTTTCATAATCTTGTAATACGTGCCATATGACCCGGTATCCCGGGTTGGGATATTACAGCCACGGCTTATAAATTAAACCCTAAAGGTACGCCTTATTTCTTATGCTCATTCTTTGGCTTTCAATACAGTCTTTCAATTCTTTTACTTACTTAAGCATCGGAGCGGCTACCGCCGGAGCCAATCCGGTGGTCCTCTGATCATCTTTCTGAGTGTTCTACAGGTCACGGAGTCCATACTTATTGCGAGCCGAAAAGTGCAGCATCACTATAGTAGGAACCATTCACTGAGCATGTCACAATTGAGTTTATAAGAACAGAATAATTTAAAACTAAAAACATGTAAATACTGCATTTAGGATTCAATACTTCATATCTTTTGAACTTAAAATTTCTTCAAATCCGTGGAGTTAAATCTCCACTTCAAATACAGGATTACTCATCTCAATCCTTAGGGTTAGTGCTAATAATGCGCTTTCCCACTTTCCTTGTAGTTCCTAAAAACAATTCATAAATAGTCTCATTAACTTCACATTCACTGCAATATCACCTATTGATGCTTCTTAACTTATGCTTAGATCATATTAAATCCTAAAATGATTTACGGATATTCCATAAATTTCATGTGTACTTAATTTAACTCAAAATCTTAACCTATAACACAAGTTAACATGTTAAGAATTAATTTCATTTTAAACTATACTCCTCTGGTAGCTCCATTAATTTTAAGTTTGATTTATTTACTTCACATGTTTACATGTCATGCCTTTCCGTATTTTATTTCGAAATACAAACCTTACCATTTAGTTCCGCACATTGGCATCGTTCTAGTTTACAGTCACATGACTTACGCTATTCATCTGATTTTATGTCTCTTTATTATAAATACTTCTTTTGGGCCAATAGACTTTACCATTAAGTCCAAAACGTCGAAGAAAGTCGATTTAGGCTTTCGCAAAATTCAATTCGGACTTCTCTACCAAAAAAGGAAAAATAGTCATTTTGCACTTTTACGGTTTCTTACTTCTCGAGTTCTTTTGGGCCAATAGACTTTACCATTAAGTCCAAAACGTCGAAGAAAGTCGATTTAGACTTTCGCAAAATTCAATTCGGACTTCTCTACCAAAAAAGGAAAAATAGTCATTTTGCACTTTTACGGGTTCTTACTTCTCGAGACTCCCTTTCACAAATTGGTCTCCACGGTTGAGTTTGGAATGCTTAAAATAATAAAAATTCACTATTCTTTTGTTTTAATCGGAGTCCGTTTGACTGCTTTTTGACTTAGGGGTATTTTGGTAATTTCATTTATTTTTTAGTTAATTAAATTAATATTTAATTAATTAATTATTTTATTCTTTGGGTCCTTCATACTTACCAAAATTTTTGGGCCCAAGTACAATTTCTACGACTTTTGAGTTAAATCAGAATTTCTAATTTTACTATTCTTAATGAGAATAGCCAAACAGTGGTTAATCCTCAAAATTGGAATAGGATATCCCTACCCCCAATCTAATTCCCAATTTAATTTCTTACTCCTATCACTAAACACTCCCAATTTAATTTAAAACCCTTTTAAACCTAAACCAATACTGTGCCGTTTTGACATCCGTTTCTGTTTCAATCGGTCCCGACTCGGATTCGATCCAAAACCCAAACCCAAGCCCAAACAGGACCCTTCTTCTCCGGCAATATGCCGGTGGTCTTCTCCAGTGACGGCTAGATTTTTCAATCACTTTTCAACATGAAATTTATACAGTTTTCTTCCTCTTTCCTTCTAGATCACTATAATACAATTAGTTTTCCACAAAACCCTTTATAGGTCCACGAATATGTCTAAACAGTAGCTCCCGCCAGAAAATTCGATTTTTTGGCGAGCCTTCTACACCATGATTCTGTCACTTTTTTTGCTCCCTTCTTTTTCCAATTAGTTTCTGCACCTTATAGGAATCATTACACATCATTTAATCCAAGTTTTAAGCCTGAAAATCCTAAAATCGAATTATCTCCAAAAACTTGTAACTGCCTTGTTCTAGTTCATTTCTAGGCCTCTTTCCTCGGTTCTTTTTGCAATATTTTTCATTTTCCATGCTCTTCTAGGTTATCCATTTTAATCTATCATTCATGCTTTAAATTTCATAAAACAGAAATGAAAACTCACTCACATGTTTGAAGTTAACTCACGTTTTCCCTTCTGTTCTTCACTTCCTCCACTTTTGAATCCCTTCTAACGCCTTGCTCCTTTTCTTTTCTCCTTTTTCCTTAAGCCTTGCGCATGCAGTGTATGCACCTGTTTTAAAATCGCTCCACCGCCATCTCTCTCTTATCTGATCTCTCTCTCACTATGACCTCACAACCTTTATCCTTGACTTTTTCACTGTCCTATTAAATTTCTCTCTTTCCATTTCAGCCTTTACATTAAATGGTGTTGATATTTTGTATCATATATATATATATAATACATATACTTTACAGCACACAAATACACACTTTCACACTAATGTGTGCTACCGACACTCACACACACACTTCACAATTCTACACCCACACACTTTTGTATTTATAATTGTATTTATACATATGTATGTATACTTGTTCATATGTGTATATATATATATATATATATATTCGGTTGCACACAAACAATACACGCTTGATGTGTGTATTTTGCATATATTAATATACACATATAATTATTTGTATATTAACTATATTCTTGTCACACATATCCTAAACATGTATTGGAATATACTTATTTGTATATTTCCCAACCCTTGGCCCTTTTGTAGTTAGTTTTTTAAGCTACCGTTTAAAAATCTCGTAATGCGTGCCATATTACCCGATATTTTCGGGTCAGGGTGTTACACCTTTGGCCACCCTTTTTGGCCTCATTTTCCCCCATTTTTTTTTTTCTTATGCCTTGTTTGGCATTTCAGGTATTATTTATCAGATTTTGAAGTTGTGTCTTAATCGCTTTAAAAATCCCTTAATATTCTCGCCTTGCTTTTGAGCTTTTTGTGCTAAATTGTTACGTCGTAAATCTTATTTTTTTGTAATATTATATTGTGTTTTATTCGACCAAAAATATTTCATAGTTATCAACAAATTTGATTTAAGTTTATTTTATTCTCGCATCATACTAATTTGCTAAATTTTCCTTTAAGTACTATTTTTAACATTTACGGCCTACTAGTTCTAATTTAAGATGTCAAATAAATTAATATGTAACTAATCTCATAAAAATGAGATTAAAGTAAATTATTTGCCTAATTGGGTCGGGATATTACATCTAAGCTAGAACTACAAGTCAGATTGTCATTAAAGAGACTAGAAATATAATGAAGTTAAGAAGTAGAAGCTCGACATTGAGAGGAAACTAGAACATTAACTGGAGATTTTTAAGGATTCAATTTATGGAGTTATTTTCTAACGATTCATGACCTGATGGAGACATGTAGTGACATAGGGTACGCTTAATTTTTGAACGTAGACTATGGAAGTGAATAATTGTGATTGTAGAAGGATAAAAGAGAAAAGGAGGATTATGGCATTTGCTAATGTGCTATCAGGACCTCTATTACCAGTAAGGAACGACCACCTTATCATATGACTAAGGGAACTGAGAAACACGTAGTGCTACCATATCCAACCACATCAAGGAAATCTTTGGATAGTTAGGAGACATGAATCAAGTATGTGACATGAGAAGTTAGAAATCTTACGTTAGTGACTTGGATGTAAGGAGTGGAACGAGTAAACACTATTAAGATATATGAATGATTGTGTTTTGAGGACAAAACTCTTTTAAGGAGGAGAGAATACACCCCGACTCGGTTATTCATAATTAAGTTGCTAATTAAATATTAGAGACTTTAAGAAGCAAAATAATAGTTAAAGAAAATTAGATCAAGAAAATGAGGGCTCAAATAAAATAAATTTACGGCTAATGGAACCGACACATGAAGAAAATAAATAATGAATGATACAAGTACATGAGGAAGAAATAAAATTAATGCAATAAGAAAAATGGGATTAAAGTACAAAAGCCCAACTAAGGTCATATTAAAAAAAAGAAAAAAAGAAAAAATAGGCCAAAAGTGATGGCCCAAGGTCTTAAACCCAAGACTAAGAAAGTGGGGAAACACTTATACCAAAAAGTATAACTACTAGGCTACAAGCACTTTTGTGCTATATATCCCACAAGATATGTATATAACCTATATAAATCTACAAGCTCAAAAGCTGAGGTGTCAACACCCCATTGGACCCTCATTGTAATACCCCAAAAATCAGACATGCCTTAGACCGCACCCCGATTCAATAAAAATAAATTACGTGACATAAATAATTTGAATAGCTTAACATACCGGAAGCTATGAGCGGATTAATTATTATAAAATATAAAATCAGTCCAGACCACTAAAAATGATATAGGTTCGGAAAAGAATTAACTCGGTTACCCGAGTGCCAGAATTAATAATTGGAATTGATAAGAAAAAATTAATTATCCAGATAATATAAGTGTAAAATAAATTAGTAATGGAGATCCAAAATAAAGAAATAAATAAATATATATATATATATATATACATACAAAAGCAAGAAAACAAAATTGGAAGAAGCGTGAAGCTTCTAGATATCTGTAGACAAATAGAGAAAAAGAGAGTCGGTGGGAACCGATTGAAAAAAAAAAAAAAAAAGAGAAAAAGCAAAGAAGAAGCTTGAAGCTTCTAGAGCTAGAAGAGAGAAAAAAAAAAATCGCCAAAGGCACTAGAAGGAGGGAGAGATAGAGAGACGGTGTGCAACGAAAGCTGCTGGAACCAGAGGAAGAAGAGAGCGACAGTTACAGTGCTCCAACAGCAACAAAAACACGAAGCAACAGGTGGTATATATATGCGTATATATGCGTGTATGTGTGCGTAGCTCGGTTTGTAGAAAAATGAGACAAAGAGAGAAAAATTCGGTGGAGAAAGGGCCAATACGCAAAAGCAAGGGAGAGGAAGAAATAGAAGTCGTAGGGAGACGGAACTGCAGTGGTTGATTGATCGTTGGATGATGATATTGCGGGTGAACGAAGACTGTCGTGGCTCGGAATTGGGTATGTGGTCGCTACTGGAGTTGCGATAAGGGGCGATGACGATGTTGCGGCAGTGCGGTGCTGCAGAAAATTGGGGGAATTGGCTATGTGTGTGTTGGTGTGGTTATGTTGCGGTGCAAAGAAAGGAACGGCAGTAGCAACGCACAACAGTAGCGCAGCAGCAGTCGTCTCGTCTTCGCCGCCTGTTCACACTGTTGGACATCGATTCGACCCAATTCACCAGTTTGATAGAAGTAGAGTGTGACGATGCTTGGTTGATGGGTGTGTGTGACAGTACTGCTGGAGAGAAATTAGTGAGAGGGAGTTATAGGCAATGGAAGGAGCAAGTGACTGATGGACTTGGCAATCAGTGGAGCTAGTTAGAGGAGTTACAGTTGGGTGCTGCAGAATTGGAACGGTTGGAGCAGCAGTTGAGAATTAGTAAGCGGGTTCCTGATCAAATTGCCTCTGATTTCTAGTATTTAATTGGAAGGGGTTCTAGCATAAATGGGATCATAAATTATTTTATGGGTTCTGGTGGAGAGTTGTCTGCAAACAAACAAGAGTTTGTTGCCCACTGGCTGTTTATTCTAATTTACAAGATGCATTCCAAGTATGTGTCAGCTACAGTAGTGATAGCTCCAAACAATTGATGCCAAACTCTGAAGTAGCTAGCTTGATTTGCATCATAACTGCCACTGTCAAGTAAAGAATCCTGTTGGTTGTGTGAGGCTTTAGCCATTAGCAGCTATTAGACCAGGTGAGAACAGCAGAGTGATGAGTGTGGAAAGAAGTATCTAGTTGGGCATATTCATGGAAATTGCTGTGAATAATTGAAAGGAAATTGCAGGGGAGTGCAGTAGCAGTAGAGGTGGAATAGAGTATAGTTGCTGAAGCTACCCCTTGGTATGTGACTTATCTGAAGGATTCCATGGATCAATTACCAACATTTTTGAAAGCAATGCTGCTGTGAGTCAGACCATAGCCTTGGGAATTACTGCTGCGGTGCAGATGACAATCGATGAAGTTAAGCAAACTGCTCAGCAACAAATGAACAGAGCATTAAGGGATCAGTGGGAAGGAATGTTGGCAAATCAGTTCCGACCAGAGCAGCTTGTCGTGATAAAGAGAGGGCTTTTGGTTACGGATCAAAAATTAATGGCTAACAAGAAGACTGCTGATCTGGCGACAGAATATGTTCTGGGTGATGGAAAAATAATTAGGATGGGTTTTGCCCAGATAATGTGAAGATGTTAATTGAGGGGCTCTAACGGGGTTCTGGTAGAAGAAGTGATGACAAGGGTATGAACCATCTACTGACACTGTTGAGTTTGACTATCCAATAAAGAACCTGCATAATTCAGTTCAGATTGTGGGATGATAAAGGGATAGAATCTGTTAGGATCATCATCTGCTTGGGGGAAAAAGGTTGAAGAAACTGATGAAACTGGATTTAAAGTGGCTGGCCGACTCGATCAACCTTCCAGTGTATTTTCTTCAACTGCCAAACCATGGATTGAAGATTAACCTCAACTGGAAATTATTAGACCATTTGTGAAGGGAGATAAACATATATTCAGGTGAGTAACTCGGACTCCTGACTTGGCGTATATTTTCTGTACTATCTAAACTTGTATACTGAACTGCTTTATATGTTGAACTGTTTATACACTGAACTGTTTTAAATGCATATGCTTTCATGCATACCACTTGATCTGCATTACTTGTGGCATGATTTTGTTCTATCCTGCCTTCTGATATATCCTGTTGATTCTGTTGAAGTCTGTTGTTCTGTTACCTGTCCTTTGGAGTCTGCTTTGATTTTGTTTGTCATGTTGAGTCTTATCTGGGGCCCACTACGGGATTGAGTATATCAGTGGATGGATGGCTGCCTCTGTGGGACGCCCAGAGCTCAGCATCCGCTTAATCCTATCTGATCTGTTCCGCTCTGATACCGACCTCAGCCGGAGGTGTGCGAGATGAGGCCCTCCATGCGAGGGGGTGGATGGGAAGTAATGCCATCCCACATCACCTAGGGAAGGTTCAGGCACTTTGAGCTGTATCCATTCTATTTGAGTTGTATACGTTCTATTTGAGCTGTATCTGTTCCGCTATGATACCGACCTCAACCGGAGGTGTGTGATATGAGGCCCTCCATATGAGGGGGTGGATGGGAAGTAATGCCATCCCACATCGCCTGGGGAAGGTTCAGGCACTTTGAGCTGTATCCGTTCTATTGAGCTGTATCCGTTCTATTTGAACTGTATCTGTTCTACTTGAGCTGCATTGTTCTATCTGAGTTACATTTGAGCATGCATATATATATATATATATATATATATATATGAACTGGTTTTGAAACCCATGGCAGGAACCCATGTTACTTACTGAGCTTGTTTAAGCTCATTCCATTATTTAACATTTTTCAGGTTGTATCTCCATTAGATTAGAAGGCACAAGGAGATGATACTAGTAGGCTGAAAGGCATTCCCAAGTGAGAATCTGATGGCAATAATATATGGAGACTTGGGTTCTAATGGATTGATCTTGGCTATTCAGGTGAGCGTGATAATATAGTTGACTTTATTCATATGTAATAGATGTGTAGGGACATGGCTCATGGTAATGGTACTCTGGAGGAATTTGATATGCTCTGTGTTATATATCTGTTATGGATGTGCTCTGTGGTTAGAATTATTGGCTGTTTGGTTATAGACTTGCTCTGTGGTATATACTTATGTGGTATATAGTTGAGTTGCGTTCCCGAGATAAAAAGGTTTTAATTTTCGCTGTTCTGACCCTACATTTGGAATGCAATTCATCGTAAGGTTCAGAAGTTTGCCTTTGGTTGGTCGCATTGTCGGTCGGAAACTGGCAAGGCGGCTAACTGGCATCACATCTTTCGCATCCGCGTAGGGTGGGGTGCGGGATGTGACACTCACCTTATCTAATCAAATTTCATGCAAAGATTTAATTGTGTATATATATATATATATGTAATGTGTTTGTTGTGCATGTGTTGGAGAAAAACAGACTTGGTGCACGTGTGTGTGCAGATAGAGAGAGAGAGAGAGAAAGAGAAGAAGAAGAAGAAGAAGAAGAAGAAGAAGAAGAAGAAGAAGAAAGAGGAAGGAAGAAGAAGAAAGGAAAGGGGCTTGCATGCAGTTTTGAAAGTTAGCCCTAAGAAAATCAGTAGCTCAAGACAAGCTAGGAGGCTAACCATTTGAAGGTAAAAACCTTTAAACTCACTTTCTCTCTCTAAGAAAAGATATGCCACTCTTTTGTATGATTTGAGGAAGCTAACATACATGCATGTATCTAATATGGAAAGAGAACAAAAATAGAAGAAAAATGGGTCAGTTTAAGCTTGAGAAACCTTAAAATAGCCATGGCCGAACCTAGGAAGAATTGGGTGAAAAAGGAAGCTTAAATAAAACTTAAAGCAATTTGTATGGCTCAAAAGGGCATTAAAATTAAAACAACCTGCAATTTGAACCATTAAAAATGGTTAAGAAACCAGACAGATATAGTGAATTACAATGAAGAAGAAAAAAATTTGAAAAACCTAGAATGAGCTTGCTTTATTGTGTTTTATGAACGGGAAAGTGTTCTCTAGGGTTCCAGAAACCTATAGGAAGAGAAACGAGGCAAAACTAGTGGCTAGAACTCATCGAAATAGAAAAACATTTGGTCTCCGAAAAAATGGGTCTCACCGGAGACCCCACTGAAACCCCTTATTTCGACCCCTAATGCCAATCAAACCTAAAAACTAACTGTAAATAAGAGATCCCTAAGAAAAATAGATTCAAACCAGTCAGATTTGTCGTCGAAAATGGTCGGCGACGGTCGCCGATGCCGGAGAGGGTGATCGGAACCCTCATTGGAGACTTAGGGAAGAAGACACTATACGGGTTGGGTCTCGGTGTCACGACCAGAGACCCACCCTCTGCGGATCTCGTATCACGATGCCCGATTCGACGCTGCTTGTTGAACCAAAGGTCTCAACTTTCTACACAATCAGTGCTACTAATATGCAACAACCAAAAATGTGGAATAAAAATAAAGGAAAGCTGCATGTGATATTTATAATGTTTACAAAATGCGGAATACAAAATTTCTTAATACAATTGTTCATCCCCAAGACGTGGATAACATGGGAGAGCTATAAGACTGTCTGTACTAAGTATTACATTGCAACTTCAAAAGTAAATGTCCACTTCCTAGCTATCAGGCTCTATGGTCTGTTCTCGAGATCTGTGCCTACAAAATGTTGTGTAGTATCTGATGAGCTATGAAAACTCAATAAGTAGTCCTTTACTATGCCATGTGTACAAGGTATAAAGAATGCTAGCCAGTCATGAATATATATAACTCAATATTAGATGATGGAAGTCAAAAGATAAAAAATGAATCTGCTATGCTAACAATGTCACACTACTATAGCCATTAGCCATATTAAGTATGAAATTTAAGCATTTTACTGAAAGCTCCAAATCTCATGATCATTTAATAACAATATAATATGATCAAACTATAAATATCAATAATAAAGAAATAGTGATATCAACTAAAACTGAGATGCACTGGTAGGGCCCGGAAATCTCCCTGAGCTAGTATTTAGATCTGCTCGGGCTGTATGAATACTGTTCTGTGTACACTGTAACTCTACGTCCAATGCCTCCCATAGCAACGTAGTAAATGTTCCACTTGGAACCTGGACCCGAAGGTTATAAATAGCATCAGATGGAGATGTGAATGAGCACAAATCTGGCACTAATAATATATAGGGATCATGCTATTTTCCACGAAGAGTATAGTGGAATCATAACTGATTCTAGGCAAATCTGTCGTAACAATAATTTTCAAGGCTACGGTTATTAGACTGTTTTGAATAAAACTATCTGGCCCTTACGGCCCTAGGTACAAGTGTACATAAAGAAATCTGTGCACAAGTGTACAATCATGATCGAGATATATATGGAAATCAATAACTGTCTCCCACATGATAGGGCAATATCAATGTGGCTAAATGAACACTAGTGTGTATGTACAGAGTACAATAGACAATATATATACAAAGAACTATGACATGGCTTGGAAATGTAACACATGCAAAGATCGGATTTTACTTACCCATTACTGTCTATGAACTAGAAGGATTTAGACTACCTTCTCTTTGCCTTTCCGTGTTCCTAAAATTCACGAAACACGTTTCAGTCTATCACTACCTGAATATCTTAAGTTTCTCTTTTACGAAAATAAACTCTACCATTGAGTCCGGAAGGTCGAAGAAAGTCGGTTTATGCTTTCGCGGAATTCAATTTGGATATCTGGACTAAAAAAGGCAAAATGGTCATTTTACACTTTTACGGTTTCTTACTTCTCGAGACCTCTTTTTGAAAGTTGGACTTTACGGTTGAGTCCAGAATGCTCGAAATAATAAAAATTCACTATTCTTTTATTTTAATCAGAGTCCGTTTGACTACTTTTTTACTTAGTGGCATTTTCATAATTTTTTATTATTTTAAATTAATTAATTAAATTAATATTTTATTCTGGGGTCAAATCATAATAACTAAAATTTGAGGGTCTAATTGAAATTTCCATAACTTTTGGGTTCCTTTGTAATTTCAGAAAATCCTATCTTAACTAAGGATAGCCAAACAATGGATATCTACGGAATAGGGATAGGATATGTAATACCTTGACCCAAATCGTAACCGAGCGAGCCATGTAAATCGAACCGATAGAGCTTCATGTCATGGTATCGAAAGAAACAGACGATTGTGAAATTTAAATGGTTTCGAATATACAGACAATGACAGGCTATATCGAGCAAGCCATTAACGAATATGGAAATAAAAATAAAATAATAAAAAAATAAAATAAGAATTAAAAATAAAATAAATAAATAAAGAAATAAAGAAATAAAAATTATGTTATGGCATGTGGTGTTAGATATATATATATATGTATATGGGTGGATATATATATATATATATATTAACATAAAGGGGGGGTTACATATAAATGATGGAGAGTTATGAGTGAGTAAGAAAATGAAAGGGTGCTGAAAAGGGGAGGTTACTGGTTGAGAGAGAAACGGAATGGGGAGAATAAAGAGGGAAAAAAAAAAAACGAACAGAACTGAACGTGGGGAAACGTGAAAAACAGAGAAGAAAAACTGATCGGGTGGGGCGATTTTGTTGCGATTAATTGGGCTAGATCATGGGTAATTGATTCTCTTGGGTGTAGGAAAATTTTAGAATCAAAACGGGATTGAAACCGTAGGAGAAAACGGGAAAAAAAATTGGAAAGGAAAGGGGCTGCCGGAAAACCGCACAGCCCTTGGTGCGCTACTGTTCCGGTTATTTTGGGAGTGCTCCGGCACTCCGATTTGAAATCCGACGGTAGATTTGAGTTGTCCATGATCTGTAGGTGTGAGCCCCACTGAAAAACGTAAGAAAATCCGTCGTCGGCAAGTCGCCGTTGAAGGAGAAGACAACCAACACGCTGGAGTGTTGCTGTGCGACTGTTGGGTTTTGCGATTTTATTTTGGCCAAACCGGGTCGGGTTTGACCCGACCCATCTATTCAGATGACTGCCGAACACTTGTACTTCATGGGTAAATTTTTAAATTCGAGTTTAGATAGTGTTTGGTTGGAAAGGAGAAGCTATCCAATGGTTGGGTTAAACTTAAACAAGAAATGAAAAACAATGAAAAAATGTTAAATGGAAAATTGGTATGGCAGTGAATTGAACCAGTGACCAAAGGAGTAAGGGTGAGAAGCTTAGCCACTGTGCTACCAAGGCACATGTGGTCCGTTTGGGCTCAAATACGATATGTATTATCTAGATTAATTAATTTAAATAAATGATTTAAATTAATAAATTTTAAATTTAATTTCGACGTCTAAATTAGTAGAACGAATAATGAAAATTTACTATTTTGGACCCTCTGAATTTAATAGTGAGGTCCGTTTTACGAGACGGAGTCCCAAAAAAATAAAATAACCGTAGAATGCCAAAATGACCAAAATGCCCCTACGTCAAAGGTAAATCAAACGGACTCCGATTTAGTTAAGTAAATAGTGAATTTTTATTAATTCAAACCTACTGAACTTAACGGTGAAGTCCAAATTATGAAAACAGAACCCAAAAAGTAGAGACACGTAAATGACCATTTTGCCCTTGGGTAAATTAAGTTTAAAATAGAAATCGTAAAGCATAAATTAGTACGAAAGGTATTTAGAGTAATGAGGCATAAATTCGGTAAATTATATGAAAGCTGAAACGTGTTTATTGATTTATAGGCAAGTCAAAAGGAAAGGAGGAAGTCACGGGATATTAAGACATTGATAAGGTAAGTGGATTTCTATCTTTTATACGTAGTTTTCCAAGCCACGATCTTTCTGTACTGTCAATTTTGTACTCATGTAATTATACCCACTGTTATTGTTCCCACTATGGATATTGTTCTACCTGGTGGATGTCTATTGGTTGATGGTTCATGGCTTGATTCATTATGTTGATGTTATTCATTGTATGCTTATGTTATGATGTTCTATGTTTTGCACACCTCATATGGAATACGATATAATCCTAATTTATGGTAAATGCCGGGTCTTGTACTCAGACACATTACCCTTCTGATGCTATCTAATTGACTAGACCTACGGGTCAATTTATGGGACCTACGGGTCAAACGGACATGTGGCAAAGATGGCGTTTTTACGCAGTGAGTTTTAATGGCATTTTATATGCCTTCATGTTAAAGGGGGTATGCCGGGCCCCAAAAGACCGAGGGTCTGCCAAACCCTGAACAGAGTAAATGCATCGTTCATGTTGACTGTTATGTGATGTTTATTTGATTCACGTGATGTTTCATTTCACTACGAATAGTTCCATGTTGACAGTACCTTTTTTCATTTGACTCGATTGAGATCATTCCATTGTGGCAGTACATTTACGTCGATTGTGAATGTTGAATGTTCCCGTATTCATGTTATATCACTATTCTTATTAGGTTGTCAGGCCTTACTGTTCATTGGTCATTGTGGCACCTTATGGTTGACTGAAATTGTTTCCATGACTGGCTATCATCCATGATCCTATATGTTCCATGATTACTCTAACCCCGTATTTGAGATAGGCGTTTACTTACTGAGTTTGTAGCTCACCCCTTACTAAATTTTTTTCAAGTGAAAATGTTACAGAACCACAGTAGGAGTTCAGAAGCGTAGAAAGACAGTTGAGAAGCGTGATAGTAGTGAACGAAGTCTCTCCCATGTACTCACCACCTAAAAGTGGTTAATGATCAGTTTATTGTTAGTTAAAGTTTAGTCTTGAACAATAAATGTAATAAAGCTTCCGCACTTTAATGTCATGTTTATATTATTTACTGTTATCATTGGTTAAAGAATGGAAAAAAGTAGGGACGGCCATTGGGCCGGCCCCATGACACGAGATCCGCATAGGGTGGGTTTCGGGCCGTGACAGCTTGGTATCAGAGCAAAGTCTTAGGTTCTAGTGAGTCATAGGAGACAGGATTAGAGTACTAGAATTGTTAAAGTCTAAGAGTTAGTCGATAGATAATACTGACATTACGAGGCTAGACTTTTATGCAAACACTGATAGTTATTTCACGTATACATTGACTGATTACCCTTTACAGGAGAGGTTAACACCAGAATATGATTGGGCTACTGCACCAATATCCGTAGGTATTTTTCAGTTACTTACAACCTGCTCATATATTGTCTAGAGAATTGATTTATAGTTCCGCATTTACTGTTAGGTTGAACTTTGAAACAAAACCTCTAGGCTACTTGTTAACTGTTCCAATACCATTGAGAGATTGTTATTGATGAATACTATATATCGGGGAAAAGACTATATGTTATCGGTGATTCTTGAACAATTGAGATGATTGGGTAATTAGCGACCTTTAAGGAAATAAAAATATGTTTAAAAGAAAAACGAGGAGGATTCTCAAGGAATGACACTGAAAATATTTGAAGAGATTTCTATAAATGTTACGGATAGATAAATGAGGCTTGAATGAGAGATAGTTGAAGAAAACTTAATGGAAAAGTCTTGAGTAAGTTAGGAGTAGATCCTGATAGGGTAGAGATGAATAGAATCTTGAAGACAATTACTAAATGAGCAAGATTGCTAGAATTGATCTTATGAAATGTGATGATTTTGAAAAGAGACTGACACATGAAGAATAAATATTAGGAAGAAGTCCATGAATCTTGTGATCTAAGATAAGGTGTGATATGATTGTAGTCAATACCCTATCAAGTTAAATGAAGTACATGATAAATGATTTTGAGTAACTGTTAGAGATCAAGGTGATCTAAATGATTGTAAAGACTAAACTGGTAGTAAATCATTTAGAGAAACCATGAAATTGATATGATACATGATTCTGAGGTATTACGAGGAAATCATTATTGAATGATATATATAAGGCATATGAGATACAGATCACAAGTACACGGTTATTAACCGATTAGATATCTTTGGAGGAACTAAGAATTCGAAGATTTAAATAGTTAAATGATTGGTGACTTTTGGAAAACGATAGCTTGATTAAATACTAAGGGTACTAGTTTTTGGGAAAGACTATGCTATGATTGACTTGATGTTTCTTGGTAGACAGAGACTGATTAAATAAGATTATCAAGTGAACATTTATGAACTGTGATGGTCCTAAAAGGAGATTGACACGTGATAAATGATAGTTGGGAAAATTCAATGGATCTTATTAACCTAGGTAACAATAGGACCTAATTGTGGGTTATACTCTATTGAGCTAGCTGAATCTAACTCAAAAGATAAATGATTGATGACATTGAATGATTTTGAAGATTTACGTGACCTAGCAATTAAAGAGACGAAAATTGTGGCATATATAATGCATATAAAAACTAGTGAGGACAACGATTGTGCTAAAGTGATACCTAATTAGTTGGGTTACGAGAACAATCAAGATCAAGGTAGAAAGTAGGAATAACTGAATTGTGACACAAAGGAAGTAGGGAATTTCCATGATGGAAAAAAAAAATTGATATCGTTGTGCTAAACTTTGAATGTCAAATGTAACGATAAAATGATTAGACGACTAAATGATATGAACAATCCTAAAATATATTATGAAGTCACAGTGTCACGACCCGAAACCCACCCTAAGCGGATTACCGGATCGCGATCGCCGCCCCGAGACCCGAGGGCCCCGAAACAAGGCTCGCATATGCAGCGGTATCGAATAGATGTGCAACATACGTTTTGCGGAAGCGTGAAAAACTTTTTCTTTTCTTTTATCATTTTTAAATTATGCACATCCGTTCGGTACTGCCGCTCCATACATAGCATACATGGTTACACATTCAGAGTATAACTAAAAACTTAAAGACTTTATACATTCATACCATACATAACCGCTTTGCCCAGAGGGCTTATTACATTACCTTACTATGTCTACTAATATAAAAGTACCATTAAAGTTTACAGACTTATCAAAAGAGACTAATTAACCCTGTCCTCCCAAAATCAGCAGACTTGTCATCATCGTCCTTAAATCCAAACTGCTGCTAATTACCTGAAAGGGGGGGTCCGAACAAAGTCCGGGTAAGCTAATCTAAGCTTGTGAGTAATTCCAGTATTCGTCATGGTGTTTTTCAATTAGCAGTGGTTTAGTGCATAAGAGTTTGTAAAATAGTCACTGCCAATTGTTCGTATAATTGAATACAGAATATATGCATTCCTTGAAACATGTAGCTTTGAAATATTTAAAACATTCAAGCTAGACTTATACATATGAACTTTAAAACATATAACATATCATGTATTTCTTAAACAGAGTATATAAAACTCAACCATATGCATATTGAAAATGAGAGTAAAAACATGCTTTCATTTCCAAATCATTTGTCATCTTATCACTTCCATTAGTGGAATCCGTTTCGAACCGGAGTCCCATATTACTTATCTATGGAGATATCTCATCTGCCTGAGGGATTAGATCCTGCTACCGGGCATTTTACAGGGCAATTGAGTTCCGTAAAACCCAAAATCCTGCCTATTTTACAGGGCAACTGAAAACTCAGAATCCTGTCTAAGTGCTTATGCACCATTCATCTTGTAAAACATTTATCATGTGACTTGTCTTATAAATACTTTTCATAAATTCGTAATAACATTCGTATACTTGAAGTAAGCAAATTCAGAATATTTAACAATAATTGCATTTTAACTAGACATGCTAAAAAGTATTTGAAGGAAAAACTGTTGCAGAAACCAATCACTAAGCATGTCACAATGAATTTCTAAAACAGAACAATTAAAAACTGAATCATGTAAACACTGAATTTGAAACTTCAAATACTTCATATCTTATACTTAAAACCCTTTTTAAATCATGGAGTTAAATCTCCAATTCAAATACAGGGTTACTCACCTTGTACTTTTAATCTTGCTCTATTTGGGTGCTTTGCCCCTGGCTTCCTTTAACCTTTGAAGCCATTGCTGCAATGTTTCCGTATCTTCCCGTTTCTTAAGCTGTTTAGCTGCTAATTGCTCCTTTGTTATTGTCTTGTAAATAAAGGGGCTTACGCAGCATACTTCATTTGTTTTAGAAATTCGGATACGATTTTGAATCAGCTGAAGTTGTCTTTCTAGCTGTTCCCGGAAAGCTTGCTGTCTTGGGTCACTTGCCAATTGGGCCCTTGTCATCATAGGAGTGACTTCCTTTTCTTGGCTCATTTTGTGTTTAGTTAATTATCTGTTTAAAACACAATTTATCATGTCAAGAAAAATAGATTTCTACAATCATACTCTTTTGGGAGTTCCATTAACTTTAATTTAAAGTTATTTACTTAACATGTTTACGTGTCGTGTCTTATCGTATTTCATTTCTCGTATTTGCCTCAGTTTAGTCCTTTGGCAACATTTCAGTTCATAGTCATCTAACAGATGCTATTCATCAAATTTTATGTCTTTTTATTTTAGACATTTCTTTAGGTCGAATAGACTCTACCATTGAGTCCGAAGTGTTTAAGAAAGTCGGTTTAGACCCTTTCTGATTTCATTTTGGCTTTAGGGGTACCAGGGGTATTTTTGTCATTTTACCCTCCTTACGTGTCTTTATTTTTCGGGACCCCGTCTCATGTCGTGGACCTCACCATTGGACTCAGAAGGTCCAAAATACTAAGAATACATTAATAATTTGTCAATTTTGGTCAAGGGGTATTTTGGTAATTTACCCCTTACGTGACTTTATTTTTCGGGCTCCGTCTCGTAAAACGGACCCTACCATTAGTCTCAGAATATCCGAAATAGTAAGGATACACTATTCATTCATTAAATTCGAACTTTGTTTGACTTGTTTATGGGGTAAGGGCATTTTGGTCATTTTGACATTTTCTAGGGGTCTTAAATTTTTCGGGATCTCATCTCATGTTGTGGACCTCACCAATGGGTTTAGGGGGTCCAAGATAGTAAGGTTACATATATAACTTGCAATTTTTGGACAACGGGCTATTTCAGAGTAATTAATTTAATTAATCAAATTTAATTAAATTAATTATTACATGTAATACATATATATTATTAATGGGGAAAAGAGAATAGGTTGAATAGGATGGCACGCTGGCCAGCGTGCCATCTCCCTCCCCATACATCACCGGATCGAGTCCCCCCAGGTGCGGCTGCACCTTTTTAATTTTTTAGATTATATTAAATATATTATATATATATATTGCGTTCGTAAATAGGTCACATGTATATGTGTGGCCGAGTGGAAAAACACGCGTGGGGCGCGTGAGGTCAGGGGTTCGAACCCCTTCGACCGCAATTCCCTTCCTTTTCTTTAATTTTTCATAACACGGTTTATATATAACCGTATACGCCCCTAAACGGCGCCGTTCCAATAACTCGGTGGCAAGCCCCAAGGCTGCCACCTGTCCCGAGTTCACCCACCGTTTTAAACGGTGCACGAGTCGACTCGGTCGTCTTCCCCGAGCGACCGACTGAAAACCCTAATGCCCGATTTCCTTTTTCTCCTATTTCGTGACGTTTTACTCTTCCAAGCTCGACTGTTTTTGTCCCAATTTATCCCTAAGGTTCATACAAATCGATTGGCATTGATTTTGAGCTTTAAAACTCCTTCACATATTCGGTTTTGGACACGATAGCTGAATCTGTAATAGCCTCGGTTCACACTCGTTTCTTGACCATTTTTTATGAGGTTTGGATTGTTGTGATCCCCTCTTCATGGAGATCAAGTTTTCATTTAAATAAACGGCTTAAATCATGCGTTTAGAGGTTTGGGGTGTAGACCCGAAACCTGCAACTTGACATTTGAGGGCCTTTGTTCATGCTTTTTGGTCGCGGTCACACGTTTTTAACATGTTTATGTGGTCTAAAATAGGTCCCTATACACCAAACCAAGTTTGGTTTCCCTTCGATCAGACCTGCTTGAGCAAGGTCCATCCATGGCCGTGGCTTATGGGTCATGCAATTTTAGGTGTTTTTAAGCTATATTTTCATGCTTGTTAAGGTTTAGATTTGTTCTAAACATCATATATACAAAATGGAAGCTTTAAATCAGTTCATATGTAGAGAAATTCTAGAGAGGGAATTTTGACAGTTTTGAATATTCTCACCTTTTTGGTTGGTTTTCCTCCTCTTTCTTACTCTAATCCTTCTTCTCTTCTCTTCAGTTCTTGTTCTTTTGGTTTCTTTAGCAAGAAGAAAGCATGATTTGCATGCTTGGCCTTTATAGAGAAGTGACCGACTCTTCTCACTCCTCCCACCTCTCTCTCTCTCTACAGCTATCTTTCTCTCTCTCTACATTCTGAATTCTAGCCCTACATAGACTTCCCATCTCATAATTTCAGCCTTCTCTCTTTCCTACTTTGCATTAATTTCCCATAGATATTTATACATATTATATACATATATATACATATACACATATATATACAAGACACACACACACACACCTTTGCCGACACACACACACACATTCACATTGTTCACCTCTTCACTTTTCATCTTTTTCATATTTCATTTATTTAATACATATATATATATATATATTCATTTACATACATTAAATTAATCCATATATATATATATATATATCAAGTCTTATAATTAATTAATTAATGTAATAATCAATTAATTATATATATATGATTTTCTTCCCTCGTAGTACGTGTCATGTGACCCGGTATCCCGGGTCGGGATATTACATTCTTCCCTACTTAAAAGAGTTTTGTCCCCAAAACTCGTTTGTTCCCATCTTTGAAGATTAGGAAATTCCTTATTTAACATTTCATCATTAACATATCTAGAGTTTAAATCTAAACCATAAGCATATATGACAGAATTTAAATATTTGATCATATACCTAATTATCCTTAGAGGCTTGAGCAGCTTCAGAAAATATATTGAAAACTCGCCCGTACCTCGTAGGTTCTTGAGTTCCTTTTCCTTTTTCAGCAGTCCGAGCCTGTGGCGTAGCCGATGAAGCTATAGCAGTAGGTTCCTTGGTAGCTGAACTCCATTTGGGGCACTCCTTGACACGATGCCCTGGTTGTCCACATTTGTAGCAAACGTTGGTACCCTGCCGACAAGGGGCAAAATGTTTCTTTTGGCAGGTAGGGCATGTGGGAGTTTCTACTGTCTTTTGACTAACATTACCCTCCTCATTCACAGATGTAACACTCCTGCCTCCTCCTGTTTTGGTCTTCTTCATTTGCTGAGGCAGGGGGCCCATCTGTTTCTTATCCTTTTTCTGGGACAAAGCTATCCCAGCTCTCTCAAATATTTTGGCACGGTCCACAACCGCGTTATATGTCGGAAGCTCAAAGGGTTCCAATCGATACCTAATGTTATCCTTGAGACCACATTCAAACTTCCTAGCTTTCAAATCCTCAGTGTGGATCATGTGTGGTGCAAAACGAGCCAGATTCATAAATTTAGTCTCGTACTCGGCCACCGTCATCATTCCCTGGGTTAGGGTTGCAAATTCGGCTATCTTTTGATTTCTTAATGATCTTGGAAAGTACTTTTCATAAAATACTTCCAAGAACCTCTCCCAAGTCATGGGTGGTTCCCTATCTCTCTCTAAAAGCCACCACTCGTGTGTTGCATCTTTAAAAGTGAAAGCAGCGTAGGAGACTTTCTGTTCAGTTGTGCAAGGCATCACGGTAAAAATGCGCTCCATTTCTCTTATCCATGATTCTGCACTAATCGTTGTATCCAGTCCATCAAACCTAGGTGGTTTGAATCCTTGGAATGTTTTATAAGTCGATGTGTTGGCTGCCTCAGCAGGTCGTACCAGATTCAGTGGAGGTTCAGGAGCTTGGACTGGTTGGGGCACTGGTTGGGGCATTTGGCCCTGAGCTTGGATACCTGCCAATGTCCGGCCCATTGCCTCTATAAGTTGCTCCATCCTATCCATTCTGTCCTCGGAACTTCCCGTAGTCCTTCTGGTATTCACCATTTTTGCTGAAAACACACATCCATTAGTTTTCTATCACATGTTCATTACATAAAATTTACTTTTATTTACTTCATGTTCTCAATGTGGGATACATTTTATCATCCCTATATCTTTTACTTAAACACGGGTCCCATACCCCGCTTTCCTATCATATACGTACTTCTTAATAACTTGACTTACTCTAGTGCAGGTCCCATACCCTGCCCTTACATTACATTACGTACTTTGCGTATCTATTTCATATAATGCGGGTCCCATACCCCGCCTTCATATCATAACATATACTTCACATAATCATTTCATATATCGCGGGTCCCATACCCCGCCTTTACTTCATATTACGTACTTCACATATTTAGGTAACCTAGGACTTACCTAACTCATAATTCTATTTCGAATCTCTAAATTGGTCTTAAGTCAACCTAGAACTAATCTTAATCATTCTTAACTTAAATTTCAGTCTTTTCCCAAAAGACCTAATACCTAGGGCTCTGATACCATGTTGTCACGACCCGAAACCCACCCTAAGCGGATTACCGGATCGCGATCGCCGCCCCGAGACCCGAGGGCCCCGAAACAAGGCTCGCATATGCAGCGGTATCGAATAGATGTGCAACATACGTTTTGCGGAAGCGTGAAAAACTTTTTCTTTTCTTTTATCATTTTTAAATTATGCACATCCGTTCGGTACTGCCGCTCCATACATAGCATACATGGTTACACATTCAGAGTATAACTAAAAACTTAAAGACTTTATACATTCATACCATACATAACCGCTTTGCCCAGAGGGCTTATTACATTACCTTACTATGTCTACTAATATAAAAGTACCATTAAAGTTTACAGACTTATCAAAAGAGACTAATTAACCCTGTCCTCCCAAAATCAGCAGACTTGTCATCATCGTCCTTAAATCCAAACTGCTGCTAATTACCTGAAAGGGGGGGTCCGAACAAAGTCCGGGTAAGCTAATCTAAGCTTGTGAGTAATTCCAGTATTCGTCATGGTGTTTTTCAATTAGCAGTGGTTTAGTGCATAAGAGTTTGTAAAATAGTCACTGCCAATTGTTCGTATAATTGAATACAGAATATATGCATTCCTTGAAACATGTAGCTTTGAAATATTTAAAACATTCAAGCTAGACTTATACATATGAACTTTAAAACATATAACATATCATGTATTTCTTAAACAGAGTATATAAAACTCAACCATATGCATATTGAAAATGAGAGTAAAAACATGCTTTCATTTCCAAATCATTTGTCATCTTATCACTTCCATTAGTGGAATCCGTTTCGAACCGGAGTCCCATATTACTTATCTATGGAGATATCTCATCTGCCTGAGGGATTAGATCCTGCTACCGGGCATTTTACAGGGCAATTGAGTTCCGTAAAACCCAAAATCCTGCCTATTTTACAGGGCAACTGAAAACTCAGAATCCTGTCTAAGTGCTTATGCACCATTCATCTTGTAAAACATTTATCATGTGACTTGTCTTATAAATACTTTTCATAAATTCGTAATAACATTCGTATACTTGAAGTAAGCAAATTCAGAATATTTAACAATAATTGCATTTTAACTAGACATGCTAAAAAGTATTTGAAGGAAAAACTGTTGCAGAAACCAATCACTAAGCATGTCACAATGAATTTCTAAAACAGAACAATTAAAAACTGAATCATGTAAACACTGAATTTGAAACTTCAAATACTTCATATCTTATACTTAAAACCCTTTTTAAATCATGGAGTTAAATCTCCAATTCAAATACAGGGTTACTCACCTTGTACTTTTAATCTTGCTCTATTTGGGTGCTTTGCCCCTGGCTTCCTTTAACCTTTGAAGCCATTGCTGCAATGTTTCCGTATCTTCCCGTTTCTTAAGCTGTTTAGCTGCTAATTGCTCCTTTGTTATTGTCTTGTAAATAAAGGGGCTTACGCAGCATACTTCATTTGTTTTAGAAATTCGGATACGATTTTGAATCAGCTGAAGTTGTCTTTCTAGCTGTTCCCGGAAAGCTTGCTGTCTTGGGTCACTTGCCAATTGGGCCCTTGTCATCATAGGAGTGACTTCCTTTTCTTGGCTCATTTTGTGTTTAGTTAATTATCTGTTTAAAACACAATTTATCATGTCAAGAAAAATAGATTTCTACAATCATACTCTTTTGGGAGTTCCATTAACTTTAATTTAAAGTTATTTACTTAACATGTTTACGTGTCGTGTCTTATCGTATTTCATTTCTCGTATTTGCCTCAGTTTAGTCCTTTGGCAACATTTCAGTTCATAGTCATCTAACAGATGCTATTCATCAAATTTTATGTCTTTTTATTTTAGACATTTCTTTAGGTCGAATAGACTCTACCATTGAGTCCGAAGTGTTTAAGAAAGTCGGTTTAGACCCTTTCTGATTTCATTTTGGCTTTAGGGGTACCAGGGGTATTTTTGTCATTTTACCCTCCTTACGTGTCTTTATTTTTCGGGACCCCGTCTCATGTCGTGGACCTCACCATTGGACTCAGAAGGTCCAAAATAGTAAGAATACATTAATAATTTGTCAATTTTGGTCAAGGGGTATTTTGGTAATTTACCCCTTACGTGACTTTATTTTTCGGGCTCCGTCTCGTAAAACGGACCCTACCATTAGTCTCAGAATATCCGAAATAGTAAGGATACACTATTCATTCATTAAATTCGAACTTTGTTTGACTTGTTTATGGGGTAAGGGCATTTTGGTCATTTTGACATTTTCTAGGGGTCTTAAATTTTTCGGGATCTCATCTCATGTTGTGGACCTCACCAATGGGTTTAGGGGGTCCAAGATAGTAAGGTTACATATATAACTTGCAATTTTTGGACAACGGGCTATTTCAGAGTAATTAATTTAATTAATCAAATTTAATTAAATTAATTATTACATGTAATACATATATATTATTAATGGGGAAAAGAGAATAGGTTGAATAGGATGGCACGCTGGCCAGCGTGCCATCTCCCTCCCCATACATCACCGGATCGAGTCCCCCCAGGTGCGGCTGCACCTTTTTAATTTTTTAGATTATATTAAATATATTATATATATATATTGCGTTCGTAAATAGGTCACATGTATATGTGTGGCCGAGTGGAAAAACACGCGTGGGGCGCGTGAGGTCAGGGGTTCGAACCCCTTCGACCGCAATTCCCTTCCTTTTCTTTAATTTTTCATAACACGGTTTATATATAACCGTATACGCCCCTAAACGGCGCCGTTCCAATAACTCGGTGGCAAGCCCCAAGGCTGCCACCTGTCCCGAGTTCACCCACCGTTTTAAACGGTGCACGAGTCGACTCGGTCGTCTTCCCCGAGCGACCGACTGAAAACCCTAATGCCCGATTTCCTTTTTCTCCTATTTCGTGACGTTTTACTCTTCCAAGCTCGACTGTTTTTGTCCCAATTTATCCCTAAGGTTCATACAAATCGATTGGCATTGATTTTGAGCTTTAAAACTCCTTCACATATTCGGTTTTGGACACGATAGCTGAATCTGTAATAGCCTCGGTTCACACTCGTTTCTTGACCATTTTTTATGAGGTTTGGATTGTTGTGATCCCCTCTTCATGGAGATCAAGTTTTCATTTAAATAAACGGCTTAAATCATGCGTTTAGAGGTTTGGGGTGTAGACCCGAAACCTGCAACTTGACATTTGAGGGCCTTTGTTCATGCTTTTTGGTCGCGGTCACACGTTTTTAACATGTTTATGTGGTCTAAAATAGGTCCCTATACACCAAACCAAGTTTGGTTTCCCTTCGATCAGACCTGCTTGAGCAAGGTCCATCCATGGCCGTGGCTTATGGGTCATGCAATTTTAGGTGTTTTTAAGCTATATTTTCATGCTTGTTAAGGTTTAGATTTGTTCTAAACATCATATATACAAAATGGAAGCTTTAAATCAGTTCATATGTAGAGAAATTCTAGAGAGGGAATTTTGACAGTTTTGAATATTCTCACCTTTTTGGTTGGTTTTCCTCCTCTTTCTTACTCTAATCCTTCTTCTCTTCTCTTCAGTTCTTGTTCTTTTGGTTTCTTTAGCAAGAAGAAAGCATGATTGCATGCTTGGCCTTTATAGAGAAGTGACCGACTCTTCTCACTCCTCCCACCTCTCTCTCTCTCTACAGCTATCTTTCTCTCTCTCTACATTCTGAATTCTAGCCCTACATAGACTTCCCATCTCATAATTTCAGCCTTCTCTCTTTCCTACTTTGCATTAATTTCCCATAGATATTTATACATATTATATACATATATATACATATACACATATATATACAAGACACACACACACACACCTTTGCCGACACACACACACACATTCACATTGTTCACCTCTTCACTTTTCATCTTTTTCATATTTCATTTATTTAATATATAT